>JAQQSY010005580.1:0-11575 GCA_028646535.1 Procyon lotor | reverse complement strand
CAACAAATGAATGGATAAAGAAGATATGGTACATATACACAATGGAATATTATGCCTCCATTAGAAAGGACGAATATCCAACTTTTGTATCAACATGGATGGGACTGGAAGAGATTATGCGGGGTGAAATAAGTCAAACAGAGAGAACCAATTACCTTATGGTCTCACTTACATGCTGAGCGTAAAGAAAAACATGGAGGGCATTGTGAGAAGGAAGGGAAAGGGGAATGGGGGGAAATCAGAGGGGGAGATGAACCATGAGAGACTGTGGACTCTGAGCAACAAACTGAGGGTTTTGGAGGGAGAGGGTAGGGGGTTGGGCAAGCCTGGTGGTGGGTATTGAGGAGGGCATGTATTGCATGGAGCACTGGGTGTGGTGCATGAACAATAAATCTTGTAACACTGAAAAAATAAAATAAACATTTTTTGGGGAAAAAAAACAATGGTAGATTAAAGACTTCATTTATTGGAATGAACTAAAGAGAAAAATCACGTGTGAAAAGGATAAAACTGTGTGTTTTAGCTTTCATTGCTAAAATGCTAAAGAAGTAGTCATTTCTTAGTTCCTTTGATAGTCATAGTGGTGATATTAATCATAATGAGTTCACTAAATGATAATGTGGCTATGAGAGGCAGTGTTAGAAATTCTAATTTAATTTTTAAAAACAATTAATAAAGTATACTCTGAAGAATTGGCCTCTTGTTCTGGGGAACATTTTAAATGGAAAGATGTTAATTTTATTGGTGTCACAATTATATTATAGGATTAATGACAATAGTGTTCACTTAGATGTAACAAGGAATTTTAATGTGATTTAAATTACTTATCCTGTATTTTTGAGGGTTTCAGTTTTATTTTTGCTTTGCAGAAATCAAACCAAACATAGCATATTTTGATAACATTATGGAAAGTTGTAAATGGTGCAGTTTAAATACTTCTGAAAAACAGAGTGTAATCCTTTACTCGCAAAAAAAGCCTCTGTATGAATTTTCCTATAAAACTAAAGTGTGAAAGGATCGTGTGAAGTAGCACATCTAGATGTAGAGGTGGTACCTGAAGGGAATGGTGCATGAGAAACCCTTTCAAGTGTTGGTGAGATTGCAACTGGCAGGAGAATCTTTATGGAGTTCTTTCAAGGGAATTACAGTCTCTGTGGAGCAGGAGGTATTCCTATGGATGAGGCTGGTATGCTTTAAAATTGCGGAGACATTTCAGTATGATCATTGGGTCAGATTGGTAAAAGATATTCCTTCATGGGAACAAATGTGTTCTTTTTTTTTTTTTTAAAGATTTTATTTATTTATTTGACAGAGAGAGAGAGAGATCACAAGTGGGCAGGGGGGGGGAAGCAGGCTCCCTGCTGAGCAGAGAGCCCGATGCGGGGCTCGATCCCAGGACCCTGAGATCATGACCTGAGCTGAAGGCAGAGGCTTTAACCCACTGAGCCACCCAGGCGCCCCAACAAATGTGTTCTTAAGTTAGTATTTTGAAACTCTGTATAAGACGGGGGACTTTACAGTAATACAGGTTCCTTCTGGTTTGTCTGTAGGGTGGCAGTTACCTTGTTAAAGGGTCATTATAGATCATTTATTCCATCACCCTCATTTTATACCTGAGGAAAACAGGTGTTGCTCAGGAAACAAACTTTGAAGTGGTGATGTGTTTTAGAGGGCTGCTCCATAGAAATGTATGTATTATCTCTATACATTTCTGATCATTTCCAGATCTAGGAATTAGAGATAAATCTGACTTACCTAATTCACCATAAGATATTTAGCAGATCCAGATTACCGGTCCATTATGTTTCTCATTGTAGGAACTATGTTGTATTTTCCAAGAAGATGATATTTTAATGGAATAGTGTATTTTCTTTATTTAAATTAAGAGATTTAATCTTAAAGATTTAAATGAAGTGTCCTGAATTAGTTTATTCTGAATTATTTATGTGTTTAAAATGCGAGTTTTAGTTTTATGTATTTAAACTCATATAATATAAATTGTATTCTTGGATAAATTCAATGTGTGTTAGTTTTATAATCAGAAATTAAAAATTATCCATGATGCCACTATTAAAAATAGAAAATGAATCAGTTCCTCCCCTCCCCCATAGATCTTTATCATTCTTATTAGACCCACTGGGAATTTTCCAGCATATTGTTCAAAAAAGTGGGCTAATTAAGAACTTCCACAATAAATTAATTTTATGGCATTCATTGTTTATTATTTAATTATATTTGTGAAATAACATAATTTTTTTCTGATTACCAAAGTAATACATATTAATTACTCTAAATGTAGCCAATGCATAAGTTTACAAAGAAGGAAAATAAACCCAATTCTGCTTCTGGAGATTAAAACTGTGAACAAGCTGGTATACTTTTTCTCTTATTGTTTCTAGGTATGTGTCTAAATATATAACTATAATTTAATTAGATTTCATTCTATGATGCTGTTTAGTGATTGCTTTTTGGATGTAATATATTATAAAATGTTGCTATAGGAATGTTAGATTCCTCTAACATGGTTCTTAACAGCTCCATCATTGACATGTAATAATGCCTTAGGGCCTGATCAAAGAAGAATGTTAGATCCACGGAGCCCTGAGCAAAAGAGCTCCTGGGCTTTTATTCTGCTGTCAGAAGGGTCACATCAGTGTCCCAAAGCATCAAATGCAACTTTAAAGGACAATATTTTTGCTACTCAAGAAGGACCATTACCAAGACTTTAAACT
The DNA here is from genome assembly GCA_028646535.1 of Procyon lotor. Lineage (NCBI taxonomy): Eukaryota > Metazoa > Chordata > Mammalia > Carnivora > Procyonidae > Procyon > Procyon lotor. Next base: position 8,843 of record JAQQSY010005580.1, on the reverse strand, counting down.
TCCAATTCCTTGAGTGACGGCAAAACCCCATTTTTTAAAAGATTTTATTTATTTATTTGACAGAGAGAGAGAGAGAGATCACAAGTAGGCAGAGACACAGGCAGAGAGAGAGGGGGAAGCAGGCTCCCCGCCAAGCAAAAAACACCTATTTTGACACTCATAGACTAGAGCACCTTTGTGGAAGTCCAGGAGTCCAGCAGAGAAGTTCCGGCATGCTCTTGGGACAAAAATATCTGAGCTTGGAAACACTGAAGAGGATAAGAAGACCAGTTTCCTTTTACCTGCATCTCCTGTCCCCCATGGCAGCACAACTCTGTACCAAGAGAGAGATTCCCAGCCTGCTGTTTCTGCCTCATGGGAACGTGAGCCTGTAGGTGAACACCCAGCGGCCCCAGTAGTACAGGACTCGGGACTGAGAGGCTTTTCTTTCTTATTCTATCCAGAATAAAGAGATTGCTGCATAACTAGAGTGGGGTGGTTGGGAGAGCAGCAAACAGGCTTCTTCAAGAGCATTGAAGGGATGTAGATCCTACCAAGCACTTTGCAGAATTCATCAGGAAGCCTGCCCACAAGTCACTGGGGATGAGTAACCTGTGGATGGCCCAACAGGCCCACAGGTACCCCCAATGCTCTGTTCACCTCACCCACACACACACCCAAGCTGTGGCTGGCTCCCTGTGCATTGCCTTGAGGGGCTAGTGTGCAAGCTTTCGCAGAAGGCTGGGGAGCATGCATAGAAACTGGCTTGATTGTAAGACTGGAGAAAGAACACAAACTGGAGCTGTGAAAACCACCCTAGGGAGAGTAAATGGGAGACTGTCAGCCCTTGGCCTGGCTTTGCAGGATGAGAGAAAGCATATATCAAAAAATAAAAATAAAAAAAAAATCCACCCCCTAAACAGAAATAAGTGTGGAGCAGGAATATCCATAGAAAAGTTCTGACAAACCTGAAAATCCCTAGCAGGGCTGGTAGAAGATATTTTTATCCCAAAGGTACTCAATAAATTATTGTTTCCTCAATTTCTCTTTTCAATAGTTCCTTGTTAGTGTATAGAAGTGCAACTGATTATTGTATATTGGTTTCGAACCCTGCAACTTCACTGAATTTTTTTATTAGTGCTGATAATTTTGTGGTGGATTCTTCAGGGTTTTCAACATATAAGATCATGTCATCTGTAAACAGAAACAATTTGACTTCTTCCTTTCTGATTTGGGTGCCTTTACTTCTTTTTCTTGCCTGATTGTTTTGAGTAGAACTTCCAGTACTATAATCGTATTGAAGTGGTGAGAGTAGGCATCTTCGTCTTGTACTTGATCTTAAAGGAAAACTTTCAGCTTTTCACTGTTGAGTATGATGTTAGCTGTGGGTTGGTCATATATGGACTTTATTATGTTGAGGTATGGTCCTTCTACAACCAGTTTGTTGAAAGTTTTTTTATCATGAAAAAAATGTTGAATTTTGTCAAATCATTTTTCTGCACCTATCAAGATGATCATGTGATTTTTACGCTTCATTCTGTTAATGTGTTGTATCACATTGATTTATTTGGTAATGTTGGACGATCATTGCATCCCAGGGATAAATCCAACTTGATCATAGTTTATGATCTTTGTAATGTGCTATTGGATTCTGTTGGTAGTATTTTGTTAAGTATCTTGCATCTATGTTCATAGAGGATATAGACTTATAATTTTCTTCTTGTAATGTCCTTATCTGGCTTTGGTATGATTTCAATATTTTTAAATTTGCCAGGACTTCTTTTGTGACATATCTTATGATGTATCATGGACAATGTTCCATGTGCTCTTGAGAAGAGTGTGTATTCTACTGTTCAATGGAATGCTGTCTATCTATCTATTAGTTTCATTTGGTCTAAAGTATGGTCCAAGTACAGTGTTTCCCTGTTGATGTTCTGTCTGGGTGTTCTACTCATTGTTGAAAGTGGGTTATTAAAGTCCCCTACTATCATTGTCCATTTTGCCCTTCAGAACTGTTAGTGTTTATGTTAAAGTTGACATCTTCCCACAATTTTTCTCCATTTCCCTCAACCATTCTGCACATAACAGGATTTTATTCTCTTTACATAAAAACCTGGTCACATTCTTTTGAATATTCTCCAATTTGCAAATGCTCTCAGATAAATGTACTGACTATTGCAGAATTTACACAGTGGAGAAAAAAAAGTTGGTAGGTTTCCACCCTCAAACAATTCCAAATACTCAGGTTTAAAAAATAGAGCTAACTCTATTTGAAACTAAACTTCTATGAAAATAAAATTTCTAGCATTTCCTTTATAATCTTTTAGTCATTTTAAGCCATATGGCATATAAACTTTCACTGTTTATCCTGTTAGTAATTAGAGTAGCACATTTCGAAATTGAAGACAAACTAGAGATAAAGATTTTTTTCCCAAAGATCTGGAAATGAAATAATGTGTTTTATAATTTTTTCAGGAAAAGAAAAGTGATATTTCTTCAAGTGGCAATGCATGAAGCAAGATACATGAAAAAAATTGAGAAACACCCAAGGTTTGTACCTCATTTTTTCCCATACATTTATGCTTTACAGTGATAGCATGCAAACTGTACTTCTATGAGGATGGTGTTTAGTGACTTTTGCAGAAACTGTCTTCTCCTGAGCAACTACTATAATGTTAGGCTACATCTTCTTGGGCTCCAAAATTTGTTGTGGCATTTCATTAATTTATAGTTACTGTGAACATAAATTCTGATTTTTCTAGAAAGTTCTCATTTGAAAGATTCTGTAATATTGTTGAGCCATATTTTGTAGGACTGGGCTCAGAAATGAGTTATATGTTGCATTTGAATTTTGTGGCAGAATTTCTCCAAGGTTATAGAGGGTGAACATCTATTAGCTAGGTGATGAACAGGTAATGGATTTGGAACCTATAGCCTGCTTAGCAATTCCTTCCATGTAAAATGGTCTGCCTTTATGAAAAACTAGTCTTGACAGTGATACTGGCGGGAAAAAAACTAATTTGGAATGGACAGTTTAGTCCCTAATGTCTTACCAGAAAGTGTCTCTATTCCTGTTGTTATCTGTTCTGACTTGCCACTGTGAAAATAATGTTTAATCACAATTATAAAGACTTGGAGTAAATGAAGGCAGGAAATCATTAAAAACCTATTGGGTTTAATATAACATTTTATTTAAATGTTCTTTTTGCTTCTTTTCATTTAACCTTTCCAATGACCTGGTGTGCTCAGGCATGGTATAGAATAACCAAGGGAAGTAGGACACTTAATTGAAGTTCATAGGACTTCATCTGAAAAAGCATTTTCTGTTTTTTGTAACTTATTAATATTAAATGTAAAATGTTAGAGTTGCATTTTAATTACTTTTCAGAAGTGTGTCAAGGAGTGATTTTTCTAGTATACAATATGGAGCCGCGCTGTTCAGTAGAGTGGTAATGAGCTAGAACTAGCCACATGTGGCTATTGCACATTCGATATCTGGTCAGTTCAAATGAAGATTTGCTGTAAGTGTAAAATACATGCTGGATTTTGGAGACTTAATACAAATAAGATAAGGTGTGATATATTGTTAAAATCAAATATATTATCAAAATTAATCTCAGTGGGGTTTTTTTAATGTTTTTTTATTGTGGCTATTGGAAAATTTTAAATTATATATCTGCTTACATTTTATTCCTATTAGTCAGCACTTGCATAGAGAAGAGAGATCATTGTGCTGTAATTAGCCCCTCATGTCACATTTTGCTGCTTGACTTACTGTGTTTGACCCATCTCAGGTGCTCCATAAGTATGTGTTGAATTGGTAATGACTTACAATTGTATTTCACTGGCTTATGAAGCAGGAATTTTGAGTTTTGTCTCCAGCTCTGCCTCTAACTAGCTTTGTGACCTTGCACAATCACATCCCCTTTACTTTTCCCAGTTTTTTCCTTTGTAAAATGATGGAATTTAATATGGTGATTAAATAATTTTCAGTTCAGACATGCTGTGATTCTCTTTTGTGACTCTATAGTCTACACGGCAGTTAGAATTTCCATTTGTAAAGTGGCACAGAAGTTTTTACTTTAATCAAGATGACTATAGTTTGCATGTGTCTGCCCCCTAAGACCGATTATTCCTTTTTTCCTGAATGTTAACACAGTCAGGTTCTGGAACTTGCAAGGAACCACCCCTCTGTGATCCTTACCTGATAAGTGAAATATTCCCCCTCCTCTTTCTCTTCTCCCCTTATAATGTTCCACATTTTAATTATGAGTCATGCTGGCATTTTAATTTGACTTGGCATTAAAATATGTCTAGTGTATCACAGGAAGAGCTGGTTAGCCCAGATGAGCACATTAGGGCTTTGAGGCATAGTGATAGCTTACCAGATGACATTGAGAACCTGTTGTCACTTGGTGCCTTGGTTTATTACTCTGTAGAATCCAGTCGATAATAATATATCTATATATTCCTGCTGACCTATGTGAAGGAAAGTTCTGCTCTGGTACCCATACTTCCAAAGAGAGATAAAGAAAAACTAAGCTGAGCAGTATACACCAAGAAAGAAAAGGGTTTCTTGAGCTTAGTTAACAAAACGTGTTCCTTTCCATTCATGCTTCAAACCTTACTATCTGTATTGGTCCATCCAGATTCCCCACAGCCCTGTTTTGCCATCTAGATCCCCTAACAATGGAGAGGACTAGAAACACTGCTGAGAACTTAAAGCTCTTCAAGGAGTGTAAGTTGTTTGTCCCTATATACTGAATAATTCTTTGGCTTTGTCAGACTTAGATCCTTTTACCAGAGTTAATAGTCATGTAGAGGTCATATATAGATACAAGGAACATACACAATGAAGTACCGTTAGAATTCAGAGAAGACAAACTGGAGGCATTAAGGAAGGCTTTCAAGAATATTCATGCTGGCCTTATAGGAATCAGTAGCAATTAAAAAGGGAAGGAGGCAGGAGGGCAAAGGATTAAAGGATGAAGGAATAATGTAAGAAAGTCAGAAGTGGGAGCCATGGTAATGGAACAGCAAATGCTCCCATTTGGATTGGTCACAGATTAGAAGATTGATGAAATGGAATTTGTCAGATTATTTTAGAATTGCAAGGGACCTCTAATGGGAAACAATGCAGATTTGAAAGATATCAAATATCATGGCAAGAGTCATGGACATCGTCTTCAATTAGTATGACCCTCCAACTCAAAGTTGGCTGATGTAGTGAATACTGTGGCTCTCCACTCAGGTTCCAATCTCAAGGCTATGCAATCTGCAACAGGGAATTATAAACCATTGGAAAAGCAACTACTGTTGTGCTCCTCTGCTGGGTAGTAGAATCAGAATATTTAAGTAGCGGAGTCTATTGAAGTGACACCCTGTATCTCCTGCTCAAGGACTTTTCTCATGCAGCTATCTTCTCTCTTCCTTTCATAATTATTTTTTCTTTTGATTTCATCATTCTAATATACAAATATTAGAATATTTAAATTTTATTTGAATATTTGGTATTACAGAATATAATAGATTATAGAATATAGTAGAATAGAATCTTAAGATAAGAAAACATTTTCTGACTTTATCACATCTTTTCTCTGCCTCCTTTGCTTCCATTTGTAACTAAAGCCTGAAAAAATCGATACTTGCCATTTCCACTTGCTCTCTTCCTGTTACTTCATGAAACAAAAGTGGTTCAATCAGGATGTTATCCTCGCTACTGCACTGAAACCATACTTGTCAAGGAAGCCAGTGACCTCCATCTTGCTTAATCCAATGATCAATTTTCATTTCTCATATTATTCCACCTCTGAGCAGCATTTGACATTTCACTTTTTGAAGAATTTTTTCCACTTGGCTATCAGAATATGACACTGTCCTTGTTTTCCTCCTACCTTTGTGACTTTTCCTTCTCATCTCATCTGCTGTCCCCACCTTCATTCTTCCCAGCCACTAAAAGTGCATCAAGATTCGGTTCTCAGCTCTCTGTCTTCTCTCACTTTAAATAATCTCATCCGATCTTATGGCTTCAACTGCCATCTATATGCTGTCAATTCCCATATTTATATTTGATTCTCAACTTCCATGAATTCCAGGTTTTTATGTACAGCTTACCAGCTGGTATCTCCAGTTGGGACATCTAATAGGCATCTCCACCTTGATATGTCCAAAACTGATCTCTTGAGCAACAATCATAATCATCTTTTGTACAAACCAGGTAATTCCCCAGTTAGCTCATCTCAATAAATGAAACATCATTCACCTGGTTGCTTATATAAAAACTCCTGAAGTTATGCTTAGCTCCTTTATTTTCCTTAGATATACATGCAATCTATAAGCAAAACCTGTTTTTTCCACTTTCAGAATGTATCCAGAATTTCAGCATTTCTTACCTTCTCTGCTCTCACTACCCAAGTCCAGGACAGTACGATCTTTCAATTGGACTTTTATAAAGCATCTTAACTGTTCTTCCTGTTTGAATCCTTGCTCATTTATAGTCTATCCTCAAGAATGAGATATATTTCTGATATTTTTGGTTAATTTTTCTATTGATTATTTAGAGAGGTATATTAAAATCCTTCTCTCTAATCATGAACTTATCTCTTGCTTCCTATAGTTCTGTCAAATTTTGCTTTACATATTTGGTAGGTACGTTATTGGGTGAATACAAAATTTAAAACTATCATATCTTCTTTATGAATTAAACCTTTTCTCATTAGGAAGTTCATCCACTCATTTATTTAACATCTACATATTATTTATTGAATATTCGTTGTGCACCAGGCACTATTCTAGGTACAGTGACCAAATAGAAAGAAAAAAATCCCTGCCTTAATGGAGCTTACATTTAGAGATACATTATCACTCAAGCAATGCAGTTTGTCTTATCTATTTTGTTTTATAGAAATAGCTCTAATTCTTTTTACCTTTTCTAAAATTTGGTGAATGTTTTTTCATCCTTTTGCTTTCAGAATTAATATTTTAGATGTCTCTTGTAAAGAACATGTACTTGGAATTTTTGTTGTTGTACTTGGAATTTTTTTTTTTAAAGATTTTATTTATTTATTTATTTGACAGAATGAGAGAGATGATAAGTAGGCAGAGAGGCAGGCAGAGAGAGAGGAGGAAGCAGGCTCCCTGCTGAGCAGAGAGCCTGATGCGATGCGAGGCTCGATCCCAGGAACCCGAGATCCTGACCTGAGCCGAAGGCAGAGGCCCCAACCCACTGAGCCACCCAGGCGCCCCGGAATTTTTAATCCTGACTGAAAGTATTGGCCTTACAACTGGATAATTTAGTTTAATTAAAATTAATGTAATTATTGGTATATTTGCATTTATATCTTACCATATAATTTTTTTATTTGAGCTATTTTATATTTCTTCCTTCCCTCATGATTTGTCTTGAATCAGGTTGTTTTATGTTTTCCTTTTTTCTTTATACTAATTTGTGGGTACACAATTATTGTATTTTTAGTGATTGCCCTGTAAATTACAACATGCATACTTCACTTCTCAAAGTCTAAAGATAATCATACATTTCTCTTCCTTGTTTTTAAATATAAATTCAACTAATTAATATATAGTGTATTATTAGTCTCAGAACCACAATGAGATACCACCTCACACCAGTCAGAATGGCTAAAATTAATAAGTCAGGTTCCTCAAAAAGTTAAAAATAGAGCTACCCTACAATACAACAATTGCACTGGTAGGTATATACCCCAAAGATACATTTCTCTTCCTCCTGACAATATAGGGACGATAGAATACTAGCTACACTTAAATTCTTCCAACTTACATGCTGTAGTTGTTTATGATTTTTTTTTATGGTGAGCCCTTCATTCTCCTCAGAAAATTACTGTTTGGTATAATTTGAGACCAAGATGTATATAACTTTTACTTCTAGTTCACATTTACAGTGAAGCTGTAAATTTATAGGATCTAAGATTTATGAAAATAGGGGCTCCTATTAGATTGTCCATTTTATGAAGGTCCTAGGCATTACCTTCTGTTACCCACAGCCTCTGAGATCATTCAAACAAAGTTCAATTCCTACAGGTTTGGCAACAAAAGTAGTTTCATTACTTTTGGAAGTCTTGTCTTTTTTTTTAATTTTTTCCCCCAAATACATTTATTTTATTTTTTCGGTGTTACAAGATTAATTGTTCATGCACCACACCCAGTGCTCCAGGCAATACGTGCCCTCCTCAATACCCACCAACAGGAAATCCTGTCTTCATTTATATTTTGACGTGATGAATTCTTACTATCTTTCCAGTGTTGCAGTGTTTTTAAGAGGATTGATTTTAATCCAACATTTTTACTTAATTTTAGCAGGATGTAGGTCTTCTCAGCCAGACATACGAATGGAAAGAGGAGTCTCTCAAATGGTCTCTTCTCCCCACACAAGCTACAGTGTTATTCTTTTTTTTTTTAATTTTTATTAACATATATTGTTACAATATATGTTATATATTGTAATATATATATTACATATTATATATATAATATAATATAATATATATTATATTATATTAATATTATATTATAATAATATATTATAATTTATAATTATATTATATTATATATATTATATTATATATTATAATTATAATTATAATAATATAATATTATATTATATTATATTATATTATATATAATATATATTATATATATATTATATTGTGTATATATATATAGTAATATATATATATATAATACAATACATATATTGTATTATTTGTCCCAGGGTACATGTCTGTGAATCGTCAGGCTTACACATTTCACAGCACTCACCACAGCACATACCCTCCCCAATGTCCACAGCCCAGCCACCCTATCCCTACCCACCCACATACCCCCCA
>JAQQSY010005579.1:0-11575 GCA_028646535.1 Procyon lotor | reverse complement strand
GGCTCCGCACAGACTCTTATCTCGGTGCCCCGTGAGAGGCAGGCCCGAGATTCCACGGCCCGACGCCCAGTCCTGGCGCCCCGTCTGTGTCCTGACTGAAGTCCAGCTATCGTCACCTTCACATCTGTCCCAGACTGTGGCACTTAGCTATGTGCAGGGTGACTTCAGAGCTGTAAAGAGGGCAGAGGCTGCTGAACGAAAGCATGGCGGATAATTCCGTTTTAATCTGCCGTTTAGTGAGCACTTACTGTCTCCCTGGAGCTGAGTGGCGCGTTCCACATGCACGATCTGCTTTTTTTTCTTCCCTTTTAGTTCTAATCCTTTCCTGGGTTCTGTCATCTCCTTTCAGATTTTCCATTTCTCCGATCGCCTCATTGCTGAGGCTTTCTAATTTTTATTTATGCTGTCCTCTCATAGTTTTTATCTTTTCCAAATTTCTTTCCGCTTGTTGGAAATATTAGGTAATAGTTCTTCATCTGTTTCATGGCCATTTTCTGGCATTTCCTCATTGTAGAGACTTTTTATTCTCTTTCTTTCCCCTTATAATAGTTTGAGTGGGATGTGACAGAAGTCCCTTTCTATCCCTCCCATTTAGGGGACACAGGTTTTCCTAGATGGCCGGTCCAGCTTCCTGACGTGGCTGTTTTTAGGGTGCCTCAGGACTTCCCCCCCATCGGCCCCTTTTGTGCTCCTCTCCTGCTTTCCCCTAGGTCTCTTTCACTCGCCCCAACTTTCTTCGCTGGGCTCCATTTGGATCCTCCTCCCCTAAGAATCTCCTCAATACCGGGCTTTGTCCCGAAAAGTCTGGAGAGTTCCTGGGGGCCAGGAGCTCGTGCTCCAGCAACTGAGACTTCCTGTTGAAAAGCTGCGGCCAGCCCTTGAGAAAACCGGTCCAAGGAAAGCCAGGACTGGAGCGGATCCTAATAAGATTATTAGATTTCGGGGCGCCTGGGTGGCTCAGTGGGTTAAAGCCTCTGCCTTCGGCTCAGGTCATGATCTCAGGGTCCTGGGATTGAGCCGCTGGGGAAGCGGGGAGCCTGCTTCCCCCGCTCTCTCTGCCTGTCTCTCTGCCTACTTGTGATCTGTCTCTGTGTCAAGTAAATAAATAAAATCTTAAAAAAAAATTTTAAAAATATTATTAGATTTCAAAGAAAAAGAAAAAAAAATCCTTTGGGCATCTAGGCAGAATGACCAAGATACTGCTGATGTCAACAGCAGGATCGGCTGCGACAGAAGACACGGAGGCATATTTAATGCACTCAGGGGAAGAAGATGTGAGGCAGAGCTGGTGTCCAACCAAACTGGCCTCTAGTGGGGTAGTGACCCACTTTCTGAAAGGGCAAGAACTCGGGGAATTGCTCCCAGTCCCTCTGGAGGAATAGGCTGGAGAGATGTCCACATGGGAACAGCAGCAGGCTCCCCACCGCATCACAAAGAGGGCTTCCCGGCAGGCAGCGGTGTCTACCGCCATCTGGCCCAAACAAAACAAAAGTCTCCCTTGGATCTGATCAAGCCTCTGGAGTTAGCTACCAGTTTATAAGAAATTCAGAGACCAAATGATCCAAACTTCCAGTTAGACGATAAATAAATCCTGGGGACGTGGTGTGCAGCTTGGGGGACTGCGGCTAACACTGCGGGGTTGGTATCTAGGGAAGTTGTTAAGAGAGTGGATCCTCAGAGTTCTCATCAACTGGGGAAAAAACCATTTCCTTTCTTTTTCTTTTTGCAAGTCTGTGTGAGCGGATGGATGTGAACTAAACTTGGCCTGGTCTTCATCTCACAATATACAGAGGTCAGCTCATTATGCTGCACACTTTAAACTTAACACAGTGCTGGGTGTCATTTACATGTCAATGAAACTGGAAGAAAAAGAAAGAAAGAGATCAGAAGATCACACTCAATGACCCCTCAGGGATGCAGTTAGCAAAATCATGGCTGTGGGAAACAAACCATTTTCTTCAACAATTAAACTGCAAGGGATTGAGGTGGGGTGGTGGAAGGAAGGAGGAGGAAGAGGAGACTACAGATTTTTATAAAAAGGCATAAGAGACCGGCACGTGAGTGGCTTAGTTGGTTAAGCTTCTGACTTGATTTTGGCTTGGGTCATGGGCTCAGGGTTGTAGGATTGAGTCCTGAGTCTGGCTTTGCGTTGGGTGTGGAACCTGCTTAAGATTCTCTCCTTCTGCTCCTTCCCCCTTCCTCTCTCTCTAATAGACATAACATTTAAAAATTTAAAAAATCCACAAACTAGGGGCACTTGGGTGACTCAGTCATTAAGTGTCTGCCTTGGGTTCAGATCATGATCTCAGGGTCCTGGGATCGAGCCCCCACATCAGGCTCCCTGCTCGGCAGGAAGACTGCTTCTCCCTCTCTCACTCCCCCTGCTTGTGATCCCTCTCTCGCTGTGTCTCTCTCTCTGTCAAATAAATAAGTTAAATCTTTAAAAAAAAAACAACCCCACAGACTTAAAAAAAAGGGGGGGGGTGTAAGAGACATATCAACCAATTGAAACGTGTGACACTTCCTTGGACCCCGGTTCAACCGAAGTGTTAAAACCATGTGAGGCGACTGGAGGAATTTTTACCCTGGGCTAGATATTTAAAGATAATAAGGAATTTGCTTTTATTTGAGTATGTGAGGATTGTTATACTATTCTACTTTTGTGCATTTGAAATTGTCCATAGTGAACAGCGTTTTGAGACTGCTTGTCTTGGCATTTTTATGATTATGAAAACCTGGACACAACAAGGGAATAGTTCAGTAAAATGTAGAATAGCCCTGGGGACACCTGGATGGTTTAGTCAGTTAAGCATCTGCCTTCACCTCAGGTAGTGATCCCAGGGTCCTGGGATGGAGCCCCACATGGAGCTCCCGGCTCAGCGGGGAGTCTGCTTCTCCTTCTTCCTCTTCCTGCTGCTCCCCTGCTTGTGCACGCTCTCTCTCTCTCTCTCTCGCTCACTCTCTCTAATAAAGAAAATCTTTTTTTTTTTAAAGTGTAGAATAGCCCTTAGGAGCACGTGCTTCATAATCATTAAAGATTATGTTTAGAAGGAAGCATTAATGAAAATTTGCTTGTGGTAAGATCTATACATGGATGCCCCGAGAGAAGTCTGGAAGTTTCTTAAACATAATCCCTCAGGCATTCATTTCATCATTCTTCGAGTTAGCCTGCCAGTCCCTCCGTAACTACTAAGGGGCATAGCAGAGGAAGCTCTTTCTACTCAAATCCTTTTTTTTCGGGTTCTCTGAGGAAGGGCCTCTTATGCAGCTGGTGAGCGAAATGTGCTCCATTCTGACTGCAAAATACCCTTCCAAGCCCTGGATCCAGAGTAACAGCCCTGCTTTTCCGGTTCCCCGGGGGCCGCAGCCTCCGCGGGGTCCCTCCCGTCTCCTGCGCCCTCTCTTCCCCTCCGACCTCTCTGCGCCCTTTGCCCTTCGGGTTGGAGCCACTTCTTTTCCTTCTCTCCCCTCTCCTCACCGCTGCTCACCGCTGTGCTCCAACTCAGTCCTATCCATAGGCTAGTGACTCCCGGGGGTGCGTGCCTCTCCCACCCTCCTGCGGTCCACCTGACTTCTCTGCTGCGAGAGGCAGTCTCGAGCCTGCAGTCTGAGGAGCCCCATTTGGCCGAAGAAGAAAGGGCCTTGGGCCCGGACTGCTGCCTTAACGTGATGTAAAGAGCCCACGCCGCCTGTGCAGGGCTACCCCCTCCTGGGGGGGGGGGGGTCTCCTGTCCCTGATTCATGCTCCACAAGCATACTTTGGTTCTGCTCATTGTGGCTGTCAATGGTCCTCGGCTTTCAATCTTTCAGACTCCATGGGAAGGGGCTGGAGGGTCCTTCCCCTGCAGCACGAGGGGCTCCCTCCACCCAGGTATTGCCCTGGGTCAGCTGCTGGCCTCCCTAACGGGCCCCCACTGCTGAAACTGACCTTGCTCTGTCTCTTCCCTCCGTGAGCCGAGGGTTCCACCCAGTGTCTTCCTGGGTGACTCCAGGACTGAGATGCCGCGGGCAGAAGTGCCCCGAGTCCTCGCTGGGACCGGCAGCCCAGTGTTCTGCTCGATGCTCTCTGTGGGTGCCATTAACGGGGCTCCATTAGGATGTCCTACAGATGTTTGGACTTAACGTGCCCAAAATGGCGTTCTGGTCAACCACCCTCACACAGGCTGCTTGAAAACAATCAGACACTCGTCGCTCAGTCTTCCTGCCTCTCTAAATGGCACCGTGCACCCCAACATTCTAGTGGAGTCGGGGAGCCCTGACCTCTTTTCCATGCAGGTGGCCCACATGGGACCGTGGCAAATTCCCTCCGTTCTGTCTCTAGGTCTGCTTTCACTTTCCTCTGCCATCTCTCTGCCCCGGACTTCAGTAGCCCCCAAGTGGTCTCCCAGCTCCCTTCCCGTGCCCTCCAGGGCCCTTTCCACACAGCAGCAACACACAACCCAATTACCACACCTCTCTCCGCACACCTGTTTATTGTGCCCCGACTACAATCCCGCCTCCTGCCCGGCTTCCGAGGCTGCACGGGCCGGCCCCGGGTGTCTCCCCGCCTCTCCTTGCTCACGCTCAGCTCACAGCTGCTCCAGCAGCAAGGTTCTATGCTTTCTTTTTGGTTTGCACAAGCATGCTGAATTCTTCCCTTCCTTAGGTCCTCTGCACCTGTTACTCCCTCTTCCTGGGACAGCGTCTTTCCCCTGCCACCCACCCCACCCCGCTCATCATGGGACTGGGGCCCGCACACCCTTCCACATCTCTGCATCCCCGGGACCGCCTCAGGGAGGCCCTCCCGTGTCCTGCCCCCATTGTATAGATTCTCAGCCCCGATTAGATCCCTTCGAGGCACCGATCCCAAACCCCCATTTCTTTACTTTGGCATTTGCCTATCTGTTTTGCTTGTTTCCACCTCAGGAGGTGAGCCCCACAAGGCTGGGCGGTGTCTCTGAGATTCAGCGTGAATCTCTAGCACCTGGCACAATCTTTTTTTTTTTTTTTTTAAAGATTTTATTTATTGACATTCAGAAACACACAGCGAGAGAGGGAACACAAGCAGAGGGGATGGTAGCAGGAGAAGCAGGCTTCCTGCCGAACAGGGAGCCCGATGCGGGGCTCGATCCCAGGACCCTGGGATCATGACCTGAGCTGAAGGCAGACACTTAACGACTGAGCCACCCAGGCGCCCCCACCTGGCACAATCTTTTTTGTGCAGAGCTGGTGCTCCTTGAAAATTGGTTGAATGAATGAATAAAGGTTACAGAAAGAGGGGAGGAGGGGATGACTGCCAAACCCAAGTCTTTTTTTCCCCCAGCATGGGAGTAAGGGAAAAAGTTACTTCGCTCAAGTTTTTTCTTTGGTTACCGATGTTGTCAAAGCAACAAGGCCCTCGGCAACGGTTAGACCAATGTAGAAGGCTTCAGGTCTTCAAAACACGCCCTTCCAAGAAACAAAGGAGAAAAGGGAAATAATCCAGGGAGCCAAAGGGCTCTTTGCCACTTTGGAGCTCTGGAGCCTACCTCTGCCCACAGGGCTTTCTAATGGCAGGATTGCGTGAGATTTCCTTTTATGCCAAGTTGGGTTCATCACCTTCTTTCCGAGCAGCTGGCTGGGGATGGGGTGAGGGGCAAGTATTGAAGAGCTGCTAAATGTTTCACTGGCACTGACATTTTGGGTCTTGAAATGAATCCCCCGGGATTAAGAAGATTCTTTTCCCTCTGTGGTCACAACACAAGGACCACAAGACTGCGGATATGGAAAATGAAGTGGATGCATGTGGAGCTAAGATTCTAGCCACTCTGAGGGGTGTGTGTGTGTGTGTGTGTGTGTGTGTGTGCACGCGCGCGTGTGTGTGTGTGTGTGTGTGTCTGTGGTGGGGAGGTCACTGGATTGTTGCCCACACTGTTAACACTGTTAACAAGAGGTCACCAAATAGCAAATTGAAGCTCTCCTTCTCCCTCCTGACAGGCTTAGGTGGCATCCCTCTGAGGCTCTTACTAGACATAGCATCCATTAGTCAAATAAATTCCTGCTTAGGACAGAAGTGTCCACACTGGCGCCATCCACGAACCCGGGGAGAGGTCCTGTGCCCAGAGCTGGTTGAGCCCCTGGGCTGTGACGGATCAGAGGTTTTCTTCGCCTTTCCATCACCACCACAGGGTGAACTCCCATGCCTCATTTACACTTAAAGAGATGACAAATGTCCATCCGAGCTCTCCGTGTGGAACGGCCACAGCCTCGTTCCCTGAGCCCAACTCTCCCAGGGTTTAGACAGCGCACGCGACCCCAGTCGAAGTTCAGGGTGGGCTGCACCAAGCAGTCCTCGGGCGGGGGCATCAGGAAAGAAGGACACACAGCCAGGAAGGAGGCCGAGGGGGAGGGGAGACAAAGAGCGCATGGCAAATGTGGAAGGAGGTGGTAAGTTCAAGGGCGAGAGTCAGGAAGTGTGCCCCACTGGACAATGAGGAAGGCCAGAGGACTTGCTGGCTGCACTTGGTCCTCCAGGAAAAGTCTGCTCTCCGCATCTCAGGAAACGGGACTGCCCACTGGGGCTGGGCGCCCTGATCTTCGTAAAGGCTGACGTGGCCTTCCCCAAATGTCTTTGCAGGTGGATGTGAGAATGCGCCTGTAAGTCTCACCTGGCCGGGGTGGACGCATGCTCAGTCGGGACACGGCCCGACTGCCGGCTTGCTGCAGACAGCATCCGATTGGTAAAGGCCCAAAGTGTATCAGGCCTTCAAAATTTTCAACATCTTCTCCTGGCAGTCACAAGAACCAGCAGAGAGGTGTTTCTCCAGATTTAGTTAATGCTAAAATCACACTGAAAATGTAGATTGCCAAAGTCTCGTCTCTAAAGATCTCACCCAACACTGATAGGTCTTTTGAAGCCTCAGAGCCTGCCTTTTACAAGCTTTTTCGGTGACTCTGGAGCACCCGAAAGTTCAAGAACCACGGCACACAAATCACGATAGGGTAGGACCCTCTTTTCCACGGAGGGGTCTTGCTGCAGGGAGACAAAGCACCAATAGACACCTAATGCACGCATGAATAGACACCTAATGCGTGCATGCTCAGACGAGGCTGGCAGATGTGCCCAGGATCCTTATGGGGGAGGGCATCCTAGTGAGTTCCTCAGCTGGAGCTGGGCTGTGGGGAGCCTTTTGGGTTCCTACCCTTGTTGAGCCCCTATGCGTTCCTTTGGTCAAGACATTCCCTGTGACTATGTTCCCGAGCCTCTGCTGTTTCTTACTTATTTGCCTAAAAAGCCATTCTTGCAGCTCTCTCCTCCGATGAACTCATGTTTTCAATGAAAGCACATCGTGCTCACTGTAAATGCCTATCACTACTGAGGACAGAATACATGGACAATACCCGAGCAAGACAGAAAACAGCACACGGGCAAAGTGTGTTTCTGCGCACAGCACTGCTGGGGGAGGGGGCCGGGGCAGCCGGGCTGAAGAGCAGCACGGCAGCGCTCGGTTCAGAGGAAGTGAGCATGTGGCCAGCTGCCCCCAGCTCCAAACCCAGAGAGACAGCCCCGGCAACAAAGAGGGGAGAGCAGAAGACCTTGCCGGCGCCATTTATGGTGTTGGGGGGTTGAGCGCCATCCGGGCGGTCATGATCCGGGGCGCGGCCAGGGAGGCTGCAGGGGGCACCCCAGAGAGGATGATGCAGCCATTGGAGCACCTGAGTGCTGTGAGAAAGAAATCAGCTGGGGTCTGTAACTCAATCTGTAAGTTAAAAAATACAGACACCCCAAAGCAATGACCATGAGATGCCCTTGTGTCCCCCTTCTGCCGCCATGGCTTGTCATCTATAGGGTGCTCACCCTGGATGGAGATTTTTCAGGGTCAAGGGTAAATCCAGACACTGGCATTCCCCCTGGCGTGTTTGCCAGTTACATGGCTTGTATTTCTTGGCTGGTTCCCATCTAGGTCTGGGAGCTGGTACCTGCAATCAACCTTCAAACCACTGTTTTTCCCAGAAGATGGGAAATGGAGGTGTAAATCCATGAATGGGGTTCTGGCTGTCAGTTCTCCACACGTCAATCGACACAGTCTGTCTTTAGAGATGCAGGGGGCAGGAGGAGAGGGAGAAAGAGAATCTTAAGCAGGCTCCACGCTCAGTGTGGAGCCCAGTGCAGGGCAGGATCTCACAACCCTGATATCGTGACCTGAGTCAAAATCAAGAGTTGGACGCTAAACCGACTGAGCTGCCCAGGTGCCCCGAGATGATATATTTTCTAATATTCCGTTAGTGTTCAACTTGTTTATGCTCTCAAATCCTCTCTACGCTGCTCTTGACAACATACTTATTCATGTAACATCTGCATTTCCCTTTCAATGCTTGGGCAGCTTCAATTCATGCACATTCTGCCCCAGCAGACCATCCTGTGAGCCCTGCTCTAAAAATGACCGGTATCCATGACTTTCTGACCATAGACTTTTGCAAAGCCTCTTCTGATAGGGAATGCTAAGTCTGATTTTCCTCTACATCGAGAAAGTACTGCTGTTGAGCCGAGCCCAGAAAGAAGAGAAACCGTTTCATGTCCACTCCCCATCCCCGTGGTCTCTCCGGGACCCTGTCCGCACCAAGTCCCAAGGCAGACACAAAAGACATTTGGGAATTTCCTGAACCCTACAGGTCATCAGCGGTCTTGCAAACTAAAGCCGCACGACATCGGTAAGAGCCCATCACCAGCATCCAGAGTGAGGTGCTGAGGAACACAGACTCTGGGATCAGAGCGTCTGGGAGTGAATCAGCTTAGCCTGCTCCCTAGCTGGCTGGTCTGGGGCAAGTGCCTTCGCCTCTCCATGCCTTGATTTCCCCACATGCAAAACAAGACTACATTGGTGAGAGGGTCTGGCAGAGCCTGTGAAGGCCGGCCCAGGCCTGGCCCGGAGGTGAGTCATCAGACATGTGGGCCACTGTTCTGCAGCCGAGGAATGCTGGAGGAATTAGGCAGAACGTGTCCCGCGGAATCCAGCAGAGATTCAGCAGAGAAGGAGGGTCTGTACCTCTACAGTGGGGCTGCTCCCCTGTCCAGGTGCCGTTGGGAAGACACACCACGCTGCTGGGCCCAACCAGCTGGAAGCCGGGGTTGCAGGTAAAATGGACTTCATGATCCACTAAGTACTTGCTTCCAAACTTTCTGCCATCCGAGGGGGCATTCAGAGCAGGGCAGGACACTGTAAGGACAAAACGAAGGACCACGGTCATTTAACATCTCTCTCAGTCACAAGGGTTCTCATCTCTGAAGCGCTCCCGTGATGAGTGCCTCCTCCAGGCTCTGCACGAGGCTGGACAGTTTTAATGCTATGACTCATCGAATCCTCCAAGTGGGGAGGGTGGGTGATACGTGCCCGCGAGTGCAGCTGAGCTGGCGTCTCAGAGACATGGAGGGTTTGGTGCAGGGCCTGGCAGTGTGGGAGGCTCAGAGCTGGGACCCCCCTCCCAGGTGAGGCTGGCCCACCCACTCCCGCCTCCCGGGGGCTCCAGCCCTGCTGGGTTTCTCAGGCCTTCTGAACAGGCCAGGGTCAGGCCCGCCTCTAGGCCTTGGCTTTTGCTCTTTTCTTGGCCTGGAATGTTCTCTCCCCAGAACGTCCCCTTTCTGGCTCCTGCTCACTCTTCAGGTCTCAACTCGATTGCTACCGCCTCCCAGAGGGTTCTCTGGCCACCTCGCTTAGCTAAAACCTGCCCAGGCACTAACGCTTGAGCTCACTTTACTTTCTTCCTAGCATGTGTAATTATTGGAGTTGTCTTCTTGACATATTTGTTTCCACATTTGTTGTCAGTGTTCTCCCTCCGAAGGCGGCGTGAGAGGGCAGGGATCTCGTCTGGCCTCGCATCCCTGATGTGGCCCCAGCACCAGCCCCGTGCCTGGCACACAGTGAGTGCCCGACAAGTAATTCTTGAACAAACGAACAAATGAAACTTTTTTTTTTAATTGAGTGGCTTACCATGTGCCAGGCACTAGATTAGGTGCTTGGAATAGTGAACAAAACAGACGAAACTCAGCTCTCAGGAAGCCCCCTTCTAACAGGGGTGCGCACCAATCACCAAGATCCTCCATAAGCAGCTGGCAGAGTGTGCTAAGAAGTAGTAAGTGTCATACAGAAGATATGGTAGGGAGTAGTGTTGGGAGCCCCAGGCGAGGGGGCTTGTTTTGAAGGTGGTGGTCAGGGAGCAGAGTTGAAGAAGTGAAGGCATAAGCCTGCAGATATCTGGGAAGGGCAGAGGGAACAAGCTGGTGCAAAGGCCCTGTGGTGGGAGTGTGCCTGGCAGGTCTGAGGAATGTCAAGGGCAGCACAGTGGATTCAGCAGAGTGGACAAGCAGTTGGGGATGAAGTCAGAGAAGCATCAGGGAGCCCGAGAGGGTTTGAGCTGGGGCAGGAAGCAGCAGACGTCCATGGGGACAGCGCCAGCGGGCTGCAGCCGGAGCGTGAGGTGTCAGGTGTGAGGCAGGAAGGAGAGGAGGCAGGAGCCGGGGCTGAAGGTGGTATGGACCAGGGCAGGAGCTGGGAGCAGAGACAGTGGCTAAAACGCTGGCTGTGCCGCGAAGGTAGAACCCAGTGGATTCCCCGAGGGCGTGCTGCAGGCTGCAGGGAGACAGAGAACCTCCCCACTCCTCCTCTCCCTGCGGCTGGCTGCCTCCCACAGCCAGCACTTGTTGAATCAAAGTCCCAAAGATGAGACAGGTTGGATTTGGATTTTGTTTAGTTAGAAATTCAGAGCTACTTTTAAAATGCCCTTTCTTTCTTTCTTTTTTTTTTTTTTTAAGATTTTGTTTATTTGAGAGAGAGAGCACAAGTGAGAGAGAGCACATGAGCGGATGGGCGGTGGAGGGGGAGTTGGGGGTAAGAGGAGCAGCAGAGGGAGAAGGAGAAGCAGGCTTCCCACTGAGCAGAAGCCTGATGCAGGATTCGATCCCAGGACCCCGAGATCACAACCTGAGCTGAAGGCAGATGCTTAACCGACTGAGCCACCCAGGCGTCCCTACGATGCTTTAAAGTAAGTTCCAAGTGTCGTTTTGAAAACGCTCCTCTGGTCTTAGAGGGGAAGGCGATGTTGCTTCAGCTGTGACAGTTACAGTGGGTGATAGGAGAATCAGTCAACGTCTACCGTGATGGGAACATCTGCCCATACGGTGATCAGGAGGCACCCTGAACCCTGATAGGCCACCCCCGTCCCAGGCAGGCCACCGCGGTTGCCACCCATGTCCAGGCAGGCTGGCCAGGTGGATGGGCACAAGCTGGCCCCTCCGAGTACTCGAGTGCCCTCTGGCTAGCGGAGGACCATTGCTATGCCCCTTTCCTTTAGTAAACCTTCAAGGGGACACCTGGTGGTAACCACTTTGTGAGATGGAAGCGACTGTGAGCTCACATCCCCCTGCAGGGCTGCTCCCAGGCTGCTGCCTCAGTCCCTGTAAATAAACGCCTTCATAGCTCTTTTAAAATAGCAACTACTTGGGGCGCCTGGGTGGTTCAGTCATTAAGCAGCTGCCTTCGGCTCAGGTCATGATCCCAGAGTCCTGGGATCAAGCCCCGCATCAGGCTCCTTGCTGTGCAGGAAACCTGCTTCTCCCGCT
>JAQQSY010005578.1:0-11575 GCA_028646535.1 Procyon lotor | reverse complement strand
CATTAATGTGACTCTTTATTTTGACTAACAGTTGGTTTATGTATTTGGCTGGTCCTACTTTGGAGGCATAAATGTTTAAAATTGCTAGATCTTCTTGGAGGATAGACCCTTTCAGAATGATGTAATGTCCTTCTGTATCTCTAACTACAGTCTTTAGCTGAAAATCTAATTTATCTGATAGGAGAATTGCTACCCCAGCTTTCTTTTGAGGTCCATTGGCATGAAAGATGGTTCTCCACCCTTTCACTTTCAGTCTGGATGTATCTTTTGGTTCCAAATGAGTATCTTGTAGACAGCATATGGATGGGTCCTGCCGTTTTATCCATTCTGCAACCCTGTGCCATTTTATGGGAGCGCTTAGGCCATTCACGTTAAGAGTGATAATTGAAAGATAAGTGTTTATTGACATCATGTTACCTGTGTTGTCTTTGTTTCTATTGATTGTAAATTTCTTTTCTAAGTCACTCATGAGTTCTCTCTACTTTTATAGAACCCCCTTTAATATTTCCTGGAATGCTGGTTTCTTGGTCACATACTCTTTTAATCCTTGCCGATCTTGGAAGCTCTTTATCTCTCCATCCACTTTGAATGTCAGCCTTGCTGGATAAAGTATTCTTGGCTGCATGTTCTTCTTGTTTAGTGCCCTGAATTTGTCTTGCCAGCCCTTTCTGGCTTGCCAGGTTTCTCTGGAGAGGCCTGACATTATTCTAATGGGTCTCCCTCCTTATATAAGTGATCTCTTCCCCCTAGCTGCCCTCAGGATCTCTTGTCTAAAATTATAATTTGCAAATTTTACTGTGATGTGTCTTTCTGTATTTCTAGACTCGTTGACCTTGGCAGGTTTCCTTTCTGCCTCTAGGACACGAACCCTTGTTCCATTCCCCAGACTGGGGAAATTTCCATTCAGAATTTGGTCAGCTATGTCTTTTAGTCTTCTGTCTTTCTCTGCCGCCTCTGGGATTCCAATAATCTGACGTTGGAACGTTTTATGGTGTCATTTATTTCCCTAAGTCTCTTCTCATGACTCCTGAGCAGTTTATTCCAGCTGTCCTCCTGCCCTTTCTTCTCTACCATTTTATCCTCTAGATCACTAATTCTATCCTCTGTCTCCATACCTCTAGCTGTTAGACTATTTAGATTGGGTGGGGTCTCACTGATAGCACTTCTTACATCAGCTATACTGGTTCTCATTTCTGCCATTAGAGATTCTATATTGTCATTAATGTTTTTCTCCATCCCAACCATTGCCTAGATAATTGTCACCCTGAATTCCCTTTCTGAGTTCTGTTATTGTCCATGTCTAATAGTTCTGATTGGGAGGGTGCAGTCTCTGAGTATTTCTTCTGTTGAGTGTTCCTCCTCTTGGTCATTTTGAGGAGTAGTGGATGAGAGGATGTATAGTTGGATATTTCGCTCATGATTCAGGCAGGGTGCACTCTGGAAGGTTTAGGAGCAATTGGGATTCTCCACCAGAAAGAATGAATAAGGATAAAAAAGATAGAAACAGAAAAAGAAGAACCCCTGACAGAATGGGCCCTAACAATAAGATTTTTGAACTATGTAGACCAACACAAACAAACATCTAGACCGACAAATGTAAATGACAAGAAATAAAATAACCTAGTCAGAATGAACCCCAGGAATGAAATTTGTAAAAAACAGAGCAAAAGGAAATGATTGGACCCACTGACTGAAGGAAAAGATGGGAGGGTTGTTATAACTCCTCCTGGGCTTGGAAGGTGTTTTCAAGTCTTCCTGGGGTTATGGTGGTATTAAGCCTCTATTTGTAATGTTAAGTAGTTTAAAAAAACAGTAGCAAAAACAAAAACAAACCAAGAAATGTGGAAAGTCGGGAATAAAAAAAATAGAGAATAAAAAAAAACTTGTATCTATGAAATATTCAGGTTTGAGGTTATTATCAGGCACTTAATATATTGATTTCCCCTGATGTTCCAGATTTAAAGTCTTGTGGAAACCCTGTGGTTATAGTCCTTTTGGTTTTTTTGACCTTTCTTCTGGGAGAGGGGCCTATCTCATTGTTTTCCAGTCATTCTTTCTTGGGTTGAGTCACCCTGCCCCCCAATCAAGGGGCAGAGCTCTGTGGAACCTGGTTTCTCAGTCTCTCACTCTCTGAAGGCTTTTGGCCTTTTGTAGCTTTTTCTCCTTTTTGGAGATTCCAAGTGAGGAATCTGCCTGTCTGTACCCAGACCTCTGCGTCACAGAGAAGCCTTAGTCTGCTCCCCTCTGGGTTGTCCAGAACAGATACTCCCCTCTGCAAATCTCCCAGCACAGCCTGTCTCAGGTGGGATGCACTCAACAGTTTGGGGCCTCTGCGGTCTCCCCTGCTCTCCGGGGTCCAGGCTCTGGTGGGGTGTCACCAGATTCCTGCTGAGATTAGTGCACTGGCTTCAAAGTTCTTGCCTTTGTATGAACGGTCCAGAGAATGCTGTACACAGATAAAGCTGCATGCTCCAGGACCACAGCAGACTCTCTAAGGCACTTGCAGGAGCCCGTGCACCCTGCCCAAAAAATGGTGCCAGGAGTTTAAAGTTGCATGTTGAGATTCACAGACTGGACCCCTCCCCCCCACTAGTCTCTCTTTGAGGCGAGTGGTGTCCTTCCTAAGAGTGTGGGCCCAGGCCTGTGTCCGTGACCATCCCCTTTCACTAGTTGCTTCTTGTTTATCCTCCGATATCCTTTGGAGTGTTCCCGCTTTGCTTTACCTCTGTGTTGCTGTCTTCTGCTCCTGTAGAGTTCCAGAAGTGAAAAATCTTGCTCCTCAGGCTCATTTTATGGGTGTTCAGCATGCTCTGGTAGATATCCAGCTCACTTTTGGGAACAGGTTGCAACAGGATCTCCTACCTCTCTGCCATCTTGCCTCTCCCCAGAAGCTTTTTATCTTGATGAAGTCCTAAAAGTTCATTTTCGCTTTCATTTCCTTTGCCTTTGGAGACATGTCCTGAAGGAAGTTGCTGTGGCTGATGTCCAAGAAGATACTGCTTATGTTCTTCTCTAGGGTTTTGATAGAATCCTGCCTAACCTTGAGATGTTTTATCCATTTTGAGTTTCTCTTTCTGTATGACGTAAGAGAATGGTCAACTTTCATTCTTCTGCATATAGCTGTCCAATTTTCCCCGTACCATTTATTGAAGAGAATGTCTTGTTTCCACTGGATATTTTCCCTGTTTTGTCAAAGATTATTTGACCACAGAGTTGTGGGTCCATATCTGGGCTCTCTATTATGTTCCACTGGTCTATGTCTCTGTTTTTGTGCCAGTGTCATGCTGTCCTGGTGATCAATGCTTTGTAGTAAGCCTTGAAATCAGGCAATGTGATGTCCCCAGCTTTGGTTTTCTTTTCTTTTCTTTTCTTTTTTTTTTTGGTTTTCTTTTTTAGCATTTCCTTAGCAATTCGGGTTCTTTTCTGGTTCTATACAAATTTTGAGATTGTTCGTTCCAGCACTTTGAAAAAAGCCGGTGGAATTTTGATCGGGATGGCATTGAATGTATAGTTTGCTCTGGGCAGTATAGACATTTTAACAAGGTTTATTCTTTTGATCCAAGAGCATGGAATGCTTTTCCACCTTTTTGTCTCTTCTTCAATTTCTTTCATGAGTGCTCTGTAGTTCCTTGGATACAGATTTTTTACCCCTTAAGATTCCCAGGTGTCTTGTTGTTCTTGGTGCTACAGTAAATGGAATTGATTCTCTAATTTCCCTTTCCATATTTTCGTTGTTAGTGTATAGGACAGGAACTGATTCCTGCATATTCATTTTGTATCCTGCCACATTACTGAATTGATGTATGAGTTCTAGTAGTTTGGGGGTGGAATCTTTTGGGTTTTCCATATAAAGTATCATGTCATCTGCAAAGAGAGAGAGTTTGACTTCTTCATTGCCAATTTGAATACTTTTTATGTCTTTTTGCTGTCTGATTGCTGTCACTAGGACTTCTAGTACTATGTTGAGTAAGAATGGTGAGAGTGGGCATCCTTGTTGTGTTCCTGATCTCAGAGCAAAGGCTGTCAACTTTTCCCCAAGTAGTATGATATTCACCGTGTGCTTTTCATTGGTAGATTTTATTTATTATTTGAGAGGCAGAGAGCAAGAAAAAGAGAACAGCAGCAGGGTGAGGGGCGTAGGAAAAGGAGAAGCACACTCACAGCCAAGTAGGGAGCCCAAGACTCCAGGATCATGATCTAAGCCAAAGGCAGACACTCAACTGACTGAGCCACCCAGATGCCCCTTTAGACTGTTTATTTCCCATAGAAAGTTGAGGGCTCAGAAGCCACTTGTTTTGAAGTGTAGTTCCTTTTAAGTGAAGTTAGTATAATTTCATATATGTAACATATCAAATTAAAATTCCTTTTCATTTCTTCTTGAGACAGGGTATGTGTGGAGTTGCTGCTGGACATTCCCCTACTTAAAGGTGCTGAGAAATTTTATTGTCCATATGAAATGTATTAACAAGGAATTGTACATTTGTACCTTTGAACTTATCTTTACCCTGAGTTGGTTTCCTTGAGTAGCTTCAGATGAACTCATCCTCAATATTTTTTCTCCCTTTGTTATTCACATAAGTCCTACATTGTGACAGGAGACCTTCAAATTCATTTTACTTTTGCTTTTCTAAACATCTCAAAGTCTTCTTACAGTCAAGATCCAGTTAAGCATTATTATTATTTATTTAGTTAATTATTTTAGTTTTAAGTCTTATACTATGTAGTAGTGCAAATGTAAAATTAACAGCTCATGGTGTGGTCAGGAGATGTGTGTGCGTGTGTGTGTGTGTGTGTGTATCTATCTGTGTTTGTGAGTCTGTTTTTTCTACAAGAGTAGGTGTATTTTCCCCCCTACTTTCCTGGTTTGGTAGTTATAGTTTCTAATTTCTTCTTTTATGAAGAAAGTTAGTATATTATAATGGTGTGTTTCAAATAGGCAATAACACTGTAGGATTGAGCATCAGACAATTTGAATTTCAATCCCAAATGCTCTGTAACGTTAGTCAGTTAGTTGCTCTGTACTCAAGTTCCTCATATATGAAATAATGCTAATAATATTACCTATCTTATAGGTTTACAGGAGAGACTTCTGGCTCTTCACCAAACCTGTTTTCTGCTCTTCCAGGGTACAAAATTAAAATATACTCTCTAGCCTTCTTTGGTGTTGGTTGCAGCCATGTAACTGAGTTAGCCAATGGGATATGGGCGTAAGTGATGTGAATCATATCAAGCTTGGTCCACACAAACCTTCTATTGGTACCTTTCCTCTTCTTTCTCTAGTCTGTTGGCTGGAATAGAGACTAATTTCAATATGGTATTGGAAAACAAGTTTGAAGATAGCAGAGTTTCCATCAACTGGACTTTGATTCTAAGGAGAAAGACCATCTTGCCAATAGCTATACAATCCAACATTCTTATTGGAGACAGAATAAAGCACTGGGACAATTTTACATGCTTTGGCATCTTTGAAATAGAGCCATCCTACCTAATACATGCATAGATATTATGAGAATGAAATAAATCAATACATATGAAATATGTAAGACATTGCCTGGTGTACAAAAATGATAAATAACAATGACATATCACTACCAGATTTTTGAAGAATTCTCAGGGTTACCTTCTTGCCTTGCATGGGTCCAAGACAGTTTCTTTTATTGTCATTTGGTAGGTCAAACCCTGATCCTAGTCCCTGCATTCACTTTTTTCTCCCTCTGGGCCTCAGAAGCATTAGCTCACCTACTTGGATTATTGGCTGTACAGTCCTTATTTATTTCTGCTACTTGTGGATCTCTCTTTCTTTTAATACCTCTTTAATATTTTAAATTATATTCTACCCAGCAGTTCTGCTTTTGGAAGATAACATATCTACATTAACTAATTCTACTTTATTCTAAGAAATGACCCTGGGAGATTCTTAAAACCTACAATGAATAAGATTCAGGAACTGTTGAAGTGTACACATTATCAGTCAAGAAAAATAAATTTCCATTATCACTGGGAGAAAGAAATGTTTAAAAGGTATACTATGTACCTAATGTGCTTGATTATCACAAGCACTCTCTTGATTCACAATTGTAATTCTTCTGGAAGTCTCCAATATTAAATTTAGATTTTCATACATGTATCAAAACAAAAGTCCTTGAAAATTCTTAACATCTTCAGAGCTTCAAAGTGAGTGCAGCTGTTCTTTTTTTTTTACTTTTTTTTTTTAAAGATTTTATTTATTTGACAGAGAGAAACACAGCGAGAGAGGGAACACAAGCAGAGGGAATGGTAGTGGGAGAAGCAGTCTTCCTGTTGAGCAAGGAGCCCGATGCGGGGCTCGATCCCAGGACTCCCGGGATCATGACCTGAGCTGAAGGCAGATGCTTAATGACTAAGCCACCCAGGCGCCCCAAGTACAGCTGTTCTAAATAACTTTCATCCCCTCTTCTGCACATTTCATACAAAATAACTCCAAAGGAGTTTGAGAAGATGGTGGACCAGGAGGACCCTGAGCTCACTTACCTATTGCTTACAACTAGATAAGATCCACATTCAAGTCAATAACTTGGAGATCAATTCAAAGACTTCTAGAATAAACTCCATCACTAAATATTAGAGAAGTTGCAACTGAAAGTTTAAGAAGGTCAGAAAGATGGAGGGAGGCTTCCTGAATGAGGGAGGGTGCTATGTGTGGAGAGAGGAGAGAAATGCACAAAGGAGCTCACTCAAGGAAGACTAATCACCATAACATATAGCTTTAAATATTGGAGAGTCTGAATTCCATGAGTTTGTAAAATCAGTGGGTATGGAGCCTAAAGCTTTGGGGGTCAGCAGAATCAGCTAAGTGAGCCAGAAGGGCTAGTGATACCTGAGTTGCCACACTTAAAGAGATAGCAGTGTGCAGAGAGGCAACATAAAAAATAGCAATTTATGCAACACCTGGAGCAAATGTGAGAGAGATCTGTTCATCTGATTTTGGAGCATACTGGGGGGCTTTTGCAAAAACAAGGGAGTTGGCGGGTACCATTTTCCTTCCCCCTCCCAAGCATAAGCATAAAGACACCTGTGGGAGGCAATGCTGCACAGACCCTTGTTACCTAATCTGTTAGCAGTGTGCCATGCCCAAGAGTTTTCCTGAGGACTCATCTGCTCCAAACCTACTAGCCTTGGACCTAGGCTCAGGATAAATTTTTTCATAGAGCACTGTGCCCAGCCACCAACTGCACAGTTGCCATCACAATGTGTCCAGCCACTACGCTATGCACAGGCAATCTTACCACCCCAAGCACCCTGCCACATGCCCTTGCCAACAACACCTGTCAGGCCGAGCCATGCCCAGGAATCACCGTGTACCACCCCCAGCCTCACATCCTGGCTGCTCTGGCATTAGCCTCCAGACACTGTAGTGCTTTGAGGGAATCAAATATAGGACTAGTGGCCCAGGGAAAACTTTGCCTCACCACTGCTCTGCTCTCAAGTTCCCCAGGGGCATGCCACTTCAAAGCCGGACTATGTAGGTCCCATAAACACTACAAAGAGCAAGCACAGCTCACAACAGGCAGGGAGTAAGTGAAGACAATGGCACTGAAAGTAAAAATGACTCAGACAAAACAGAAGGGCATAAATGACACACATAGGATACTTATATGAAGTGCCAGGTTCAGGTGAGTGGGGAACATTGTACTGCAGGGCACTGCAGGACCTCTTCTTCTTAAAGTAACTACTTTCAAGACCAGAAGATACAGATGGCTTTCTGAACATACAGTAACAGACCCAGAGAAGCAGACAAAATAGCAGATAGAGAAATTTATCCCATATGAAAGAAGAGGACAAGGCCACAGCCAGACATCCAAGTGAAACATATATTAAGTATAATGGATGATAGATAATTTAAAGCAATGATCATAAGTATACTCACTGGACTTGAGAGAAGAGTGAAGATATGAATGAGACACAATACAGAAATAAGGCGTAACAGCAGAGATAAATGAATGAGAAACATACTTGATGGAATGCACAGCAGGATGGAAGAAACAGAAGAATGAATGAGTGACCAAGAAGATAGAATAATGGAGAGTAATCAGGCTGAACTAAAGAGAAAAAAAATAATTATGCAAAAAAGAATAGACTTAAGAAATTTAATGACTCTATCAAATGTAGTAACATTCATATTATAGATGTCCCAAAGAATAAGAAAGAAAAGGCGGTAGAAAATTTATTTGAAGAAAAAACAACTTCCTTAATCTGGGAGAGGAAAAAGATATTCCGTTCCAGAAGGCAAAGAGAACTCCCATCAAAATCAACAAAAGCAAAATCACACCAAGACATAGTGTATTTATTTATTTATTGTTAAAGATTTTATTTATTTATTTGGCAGAAAGAAAGAGATCACAAGTAGGCAGAGAGGTAGGCAAAAGGAGAGGGGGAAGCAGGCTCCCTGCTGAGCAGAGAGCCCAATACAGGGCTCAATCCCAGGACCATGAGAACATGGCCTGAGTTGAGGGAAAGACTTAACCCACTGAGTCACCCAGGCACCCCGACATAGTGTATTTAAGTAATAGAGAAAAAGTTTAAAAAGCAGCAAAACAATAGTAGTTTGTTCCTTGAAAGGAAAAAAACATAAGGTTAACAGGAAATTCTTGAGGAGAAACTTTGTGAGCCAGAAGGGAGTAGCATGGCATATTCAAAGTGATGAATGCGATAAATCTGCAGCCAACAATACAATATCCATCAATGCTATCATTCAGGATAGAACCAGAAAAGACCCGGAATTGCTAAAGAAATGCTGGAAAAGAAAAATCAAGCGGGGGTCATAACATTTCCTGATTTCAAGCTTTATTACAAAGAAGTGATCACCAAGACAGCATGTTACTGGCACAAAAACAGACACATAGACCAGTGGAACAGAATAGAGAGCATAGATATGGACCTGCAACTCTATGGTCAAATAATCTTTGACAAAACAGGAAAAAATATCCAGTGGTAAAAAGACAGTCTCTTCAATAAATGGTGCTGGGAAAACTGGACAGCTATATGTAGAAGAATGAAACTCTTCAAAGTATAGGGATAGAAGGAACATTCCTCCACATCATCAAGTCTATCTACAAAAAGGCCACAGCAAATATAATTCTCAATGGGGAAAAGCTGACAGCATTCCCTTTGAGATCAGGAACATGACAAGGATGCCCACTCTCACCACTCATGTTCAACATAGTGCTAGAAGTCCTAGCGACAGCAATTAGACAACAAAAAGAAATAAAAGGTATTCAAATAGGCAATGAAGAAGTCAAACTCTCTCTTTTCGCAGAGGACATGATACTTCATATGAAAAACCCAAAATACTCCACCCTCAAACTACTAGAACTCATAGAGCAATTCACTAATGTTGCAGGATACAAAATCAATGCACAGAAATCAGTTGCTTTCTTATACATTAACAATGAAAATATGGAAAGGGAAATTAGAGAATCGATTCCATTTACTGTACACCAAGAACCCAGATACCTGGGAATAAACCTAACCAAAGAGGTGAAGGTTTGATCTGTACTCAAAGAGCTACAGAACGCTCATGAAAGAAATTGAAGAAGACACAAAAAGGTGGAAAAGCATTCCATGTTCCTAGATCAGAAGAAAAAATATTGTTAAAACGTCTATACTGCCCAGAGCAAACTATACATTCAATGACATCCCGATCAAAATTCCACTAAATTTTTTCAAAGGCCTGGAACAAACAATCCTAAAATTTGTATGGAACCAGAAAAGACACCGAATTGCTAAGCAAATGCTGAAAAAGAAAAACCAAGCTGGGGACATCACATTGCTTGATTTCAAGCTTTACTACAAAGCAGTGATCACCAAGACAGTCTGGTACTGGCACAAAAACAGACACATAGACCAGTGGAAAAGAACAGGGGGCCAAGACATGGATATGCAACTCTATGATCCAACAATCTTTGACAAAACAAGAAAAAATATCCAGTGGAAAAAAGACAGTTTCTTCAATAAATGGTGCTGGGAAAACTGGACAGCTCTATGTAGTAGAACGAAACTGGACCATTCTCTTGCACCATACATGAAGATCAACTCGAAATGGATAAAAAACTTCAACATGAGTCAGGAGTCTATTAAAACCCTAGAGAAGAATATAGGCTGTAACCTCTTTGATATCAGCCACAGCAACTTCTTTCAGGACATGTCTCCAAAGAAAAAGGAAACAAAAGTGAAATTGAACTTTTGGGACTGCATTAAAATAAAAAGCTTCTGCACAGAGAAGGACACAGTCAACAAAACAAACAGGTAACCCACTAAATGGAGAAGATATTTGCAAATGACACTACAGAAAAAAGTCTGATATCTAAGGTCTATAAAGAACTCGTCAAAGTCAACACTCAAAAAACTGATAATCACATCAAAAAATGGGCTGAAGACACAAACAGACACTTCTCCAAAGAAGACATACAAATGGCTAACAGACACATGAAAAAATGTTCATCATCTTTAGCCATCAGGGAGATTCAAATCAAAACCACACTGAGATACCACGTTACACCAGTTAGAATGGCCAAAATCAACAGGACAGTAAACAACAAATGTTGGAGAGGGTGTGGAGGAAGGGGAACCCTCTTATGATCTTAATGGGATTGCAAGCTGGTGCAGCCACTTTGGAAAATAGTGTGGAGATTCTTCAAAATTAAAAATAGAGCTACCCTAAAACCCTGCCATCACACTACTGGGTATTTTCCACAAAGAAGGAGCTGCATTACAAAGAAGGGCCACATGTACCTCAATGTTCATGGCAGCAATGGCCACAATCGCCAAACTGTGGAAAGAACCAAAATGCCCTTCAACAGATGAATAGATAAGGAAGATATTTACATATATACAATGGAATGTTATGCCTCCATTAGAAAGGATGAATATCCAACTTTTGCATCAACATGGATGGGAGTGGAAGAGATTATGCAGAGTGAATCTTGGCATCCATATTCATCAGAGATATTGGTCTGAAATTCTCCTTTTTGGTAGGGTCTTTGCCTGGTTTGGGGATTAGGGTAATGCTGGCTTCATAGAATGAGTCTGGAAGTTTTCTTTCTCTTTCTATTTTTGGAAACAGTTTCAGGAGAATAGGTATTATATCTTCCTTGAAAGTTTGGTAGAATTCCCCAGGGAATCTGTCTGGTCCTGGACTCTTGTTTCTTGGGAGGTTTTTGAACACCACTTCAGTCTCATTACAAGATATTGGTCTATTCAGGGTGTCAATTTCTTCCTGTTTCAATCTTGGAAGATTATGGGTTTTCAGGAATGCATCCATTTCTTCTAGGTTGTTTAACTTATTGGCATATAATTGTTGATAATAATTTCTGATGATTGTTTCTATTTCCTTTGGATGAGCGTGATCTTTCCCCTTTCATTCATAATTTTATTAATTTGGGTCCTCTCTCTCTTCTTTTGGATGAGTTTGGCCAGTTGCTTATCAATCTTATTGATTCTTTCAAAGAAACAACTTCTGGATTCATTGATGCGTTCTATTGTTTCTCTAGTTGCTTACTCATTGATCTCTGCTCTGATCTTGATTATTTCCCTTTTT
>JAQQSY010005577.1:0-11575 GCA_028646535.1 Procyon lotor | reverse complement strand
AGCATTTGTTGTTTACTGTCTTGTTGATTTTGGCCATTCTAACTGGTATAAGGTGGTATAGCAGTATGGTTTTGATTTGAATCTCCCTGATTAGTATCATCTTTTAATCAGGAATGGATGCTGAATTTTGTCAAATGCTTTTTCTGCATCAATTGAGAGGACCATGTGGTTCTTCTCTCTTCTCTTGTTGATTTGTTCTATCACTTTGATTGATTTGCAAATGCTGAACCACCCTTGCATCCCAGGGATAAATCCCACTTGATCATGATGAATAACCTTTTTAATGTGCTGTTGGATCCTATTAGCTAGGATGTTGTTGAGAATCTTGGCATCCATATTCATCAGGGATATTGGTCTGAAATTCTCCTTTTAGATGGGGTCTTTGCCTGGTTTGGGGATCAGGGTAATGCTGGCTTCATAGAAAGAGTCTGGAAGTTTTCCTTCTGTTTCTATTTTTTGAAACAGTTTCAGGAGAATAGATATTATTTCTTCCTTGAATGTTTGGTAGAATTCCCCAGGGAATCTGTCAGGTCCTGGAATCTTGTTTTTTGATCACTGCTTCAATCTCATTACTAAATATTGGTAACCTATTCAGGTTGTCAATTTCTTCCTGTTTCAGTCTTGGAAGAATATAGGTTTCCAGGAATGCATCCATTTCTTCTAGGTTGTTTAACTTACTGGCATATAGTTGTTGATAATAGTTTTTGATGACTGTTTCTATTTCCTTTGGATTAGTTGTGATCTCTCCTTTTTCGTTCATAATTTTGTTAATTAGGGTCCTCTCTCGTTTCTTTTGGATTAGTTTGGCCAGTGGCTTATTGATCTTATTGATTCTTTCAAAAAACAACTTCTGGATTCATTGATGCATTCTACTGTTTCTCTAGTTTCTAACTTGTTGATCTCTGCTCTGATCTTGGTTATTTCCCTTCTTGTGCGTGGGGCTGGCTTAATTTGTTGTTGATTTTCCAGTTCTTTAAGGTGTAAAGAGAGCTGAGATTTTTCAATTTGAGATTTCAATCTGAGATTTTTCAAATTTTTTGAGTGAGGCTTGGATGGCTATGTATTTCCCCCTTAGGACCGCCCTTGCCGTGTCCCATAGGTTTTGGATCGATGTGTCTTCATTCTCACTGGTCTCCATGAATTGTTTTTTTTGTTTGTTTTTTGTGTTGTTGTTGTTGCTGTTTTTTCTCCATGAATTGTTTAAGTTCATCTTTGATTTCCTGGTTGATCCCAGCATTCTTGAGCAGGTTCGTCTTTAGCCTCCAAGTGTTTGAATTCCTTCCAAACTTTTTCTTGTGGTTGAGTTCCAGTTTCAAAGCATTGAGGTCTGAGAATATGCAGGGAATCATCTCAATCTTTTGGTATCGGTTGAGTCTTGATTTGTGGACCAGTATGTGGTCTATTCTGGAGAAAGTTCCATGTGCGCTTGAGAAGAATGAGTATTGTTTTAGGGTGGAATGTTCTCTATGTATCTATGAGGTCCATCTGGTCCAATGTGTCATTCAAAGCTCTTGTTTCTTTACTGATTTTCTGTTTAGATGATCTGTTACTGAGAGTGGCGTGTTAAGATCTCCTACTATTAATATATTCATATCAATATGACTATTTTGACTAACAGTGGGCTTATGTAGTTGGCTGCTCCTACACTGGGGGCATAAATATTTACAACTGTTAGATCTTCTTAGAGGATAGACCTTTTAAGAATGATGTAGTATCCTTTTGTATCTCTGACTACAGTCTTTAGCTTAAAATCTAATTTATCTGATATGAGAATTGCTACCCCAGCTTTCTTTTGAGGCCTGTTGGCATGAAAGATGGTTCGCCATCCTTTCACTTTCAGTCTGGATATATCTTTTGGTTCCAAATGAGTCTCTTGTAGACAGCATATGGACGGGTCCTGCCGCTTTATCCATTCTGCAACCCTGTGCCATTTTATGGCAGCATTTAGGCCATTCACGTTGAGAGTAATTATTGAAAGATAAGTGTTTATTGACATCATGTTGCCTGTGTCATCCTTGTTTCTATAGACTGTAAATTTCTGTTCTAAGTCACTCATGGTTTCTTTCTACTTTCATAGAACCCCCTTTAATATTTCCTGGAGTGCCGGCGTGGTGGTCACATACTCTTTTAATCCTTGCCGATCTTGGAAGCTCTTTATCTCTCCATCCATTTTGAATGCCAGCCTAGCTGGATAAAGTATTCTTGGCTGCATGTTCTTCTCATTTAGTGCCCTGAATATATCATGCCAGCCCTTTCTGGCTTGCCAGGTTTCTGTGGACAGGTCTGACGTTATTCTAAGGGGTCTTCCTCTGTATGTAAGGAATCTCTTCCCCCTTGCTGCCCTCAGGATCTCTTGTCTAAAATTATAATTTGCAAATTTTACAATTATGTGTCTGGGTGTCTTTCTATACTCAATGATCTTGGCAGGTATCCCTTCTGCCTCTAGGACACGAACACTTGTTCCATTCCCCAGATTGGGGAAATTTTCATTCAGAATTTGGTCAGCTATATCTTCTAGTCTTCTGTCTTTCTCTACCCACTCTGGAATTCCAATGATTCTGACATTGGAACATTTCATGGCATCTTATTTCCCTAAGTCTCTTCTCATGATTCCTGAGCAGTTTGCTCCAGTTCTCCTCCTGACCTTTCTTCTCAACCATTTTATCCTCTAGATCACTAATTCTATCTTCTGTCTCCGTAACTCTAGCTGTTAGACTATTTAGATTAGATTGGATCTCACTAATAGTGTTTTTGACATCGGCTATACTAGTTCTCATTTCTGCCCTTGGAGATTCTATGTTGTCATTAATGTTTTTCTCCATCCTAGCCATTGCCTGGAGAATTGTCAGCCTGAATTCCCTTTCTGACATACTGTTTATGTCCATGTCCAATAGTTCTGAGGGAGAGGGTGCAGTCTCTGGGTTTTTCCTCTGTTGGGTATTCCTTCTCCTAGTCATTTTGATGAGAAGTGGATGAAAGGATGTATAGCTGGATATATCGCCCATGATCCAGGCAGGGTGCACCTTCTCCACTGCTGTCTTCTGCTCTTGTAGAGATCCAGAAGTGAAAAATCTTGCTCGTCAGGCTGACTTCATGGGGGTTCAGCGTGTTCTGGTAGATATCCAGCTCACTTTAGGGGACAGGTTGCAACTGGATCTCCTACTTCCCCACCATCTTGCCCACCTCTGCTCAGCAGTTTCTGCTGCTTTCTCTGAAAAGCTGATGTCCTGTGACAAGCTGCATGATCGACTCAGATGCTGATGTTCAAACTTTGGGTCTCGTGGAGCCAGATCAGAGAAGTGTTGTCAGGTGGGGATAAGGAGGCACCTGTGACCTAAGGCCTGCACACCTGCTTCTGTTCTGAGCCAGGACGCCAGCCCAGGATCTCTCCCAGTGCAGCTTAGCCTGCCCTGCCTCTCAGGAATAGAATTTCTGAAGCTAAATGGTTCATCCTGAATCACAACATCACTAATATACTATTTCAAATGACCATTTTCTTTCATTCTTTATCCATATACCAGTATATGCAGAACTTCATGGTCTCTTTTCTATTTATTAAAGCAGAAATTTTCCATATTGCTAAATAACTCACAGAATTATAATTTAAGAGACTATATAACAGTCCATCTAGTTGATAATTCTTTGCCATTTATTTCATTTTAAAATAGTGTAAATAATGCTGCAAAACATATCTTCAATGTATCCATGTAACATTTTCTTCTTTTAGAAGTTATCTCTGAACAGACTCTGAATAAACTGAAAGTTACCAGAAAGGATGTGGGTGGGAGGATGGGTGAAAATAGGTGATGGGGATTACAGAGTGCACTTGGGATGAGCAGCAGATGTTGTATGGAGTGTTGCATCACTATACTGTACAAGTGAAACTAATATTACACATTAGTTAATTAGAATTTAAATAAAAATTTTTAAAAATAATCTTTTTGTACAAAGAACAGATACATAGTTAGCAGAGGTGGGGTGGGGGGAGCAATATGGATGAAGGAAGTCAAAAGGCACAAACTTAAGTAAATTCTGAGAATGTAACATATAGCACAGTGACCATAGTTAATAATACTGTACTGTACATTTAAAAGTTGCTGAGAGAGTAAATTTTAAAAGTTCTCATCATAGGAAAAAAATGTGTAACTATGTATACTGACAGATGTTAACTAAACTTATTATGAAACCCATTTCACAATATACACATATTTCAAATCATTAAGTTGTACACCTAAAACTAACATAATATGTCAATTATATCTCAATTTAAAATTTTCCTTTTTCTTTTCTTTCTTTTTTTAACTGGTTACTTGGAACTTAGTTTCCACTTGGTGCAAGGTACATAGTTACAAAGTGTCAGGAAAGTTTGTGACTTGGATAGTAGAGGGGGGTTCTTTCAACTTCTTCTTGGTGTTTTGCTATATTGATATAAAACAGCCCATCTGCTTCTGCTTATTGCAACTCTGCCAGTCCAGAGGGCAGGGACGGGGAGGGGTCCTGATGAGCCTAGTGCCTTCTGAAGCCTGGTATTGACCACTCAGGACTGGAGCCCAATGCTGGCTTTGCCAGGCTGGCCATGAGGCTGCTTCCTCATGGCTTCCAGAGCTAAGTCACAGGTGATTGTCCTGCTGGAAGCCTGGGAAGATTCTGAGGGTTCTGGGGACTCCAACACTGTAGTCATAAGAAAGTGCATTTGCAGAAAAAGAAGCTTGCCCACCAGTGACGGGGTTGGCCCTGGGGAGACCTGCGTGGTGAGGAACACCTTCCACAAGGTAGTATGCACTTCTGCTGGAGCTGTTACTAGAAGTGGAACCCGGGTGGTATCTGTAATAGTCATGGGTGGCCATGAGCAAGAGTCACTGGAAGGGATGGCTGCCATGCTGTCACTTGTGGGCTGGTGGAAACCTTGGTGGCGACCCCTCCCATGCCCTGGCATGCGATCACAGGTGGTGGAGACAGGGACACTAGGCCATGGAGCCCATTTGCAGAGGAGACCACCGAAGGCCACCTCACAACCCAAATACACATGGGGTGCACATGTATTGGGGTGATATGCTACTAAAAACTTAACTCTGAAAAATTTCTAATGTTAGTATTACTATCACTAAAGATTATTCTGGATACTTTTACATATTTTAATTTTTTATATACAAAATTTCAAAACAAAACTAGGTGAATAGTATATGAATTAGCATGTACCCATCACCCAACTTTAATAATGATCCATTCATGGCCAATCTTAATCTACTTCCTCATCTGGTCAGCCCTACACTCCAGGATAGCAAATCCCAGATATTTGAGTTTCGTAAGTTCCTTAAAAAATAATTAAAATACTATTATCATATTAAAAAATATTAGTAATTTCTGGGGTGCCTGGCTGGCTTAGTCAGTGGAGCATACAACTCTTGATCTCAGGGTTGTGAGTTCCAGCCCTACCTTCAGTATAGAGATTACTTAAAAATTAAAAAAAAAATTTTTAAGATTTATTTATTTTAGTGGGGAGGGAGCAGAAGGAGAGAGAAACCCAAGCATACTCCACACTTAGCACTGGGGTTCCATCTCATGACCCTGAGATCAGACTTAAGCCAAAACCAAGAGTCCTACACTTAACCAACTACTCTACCCAGGTGCCCTAAAATCTTACAAAAATGTATGACTAAGTATATCACCAAGTATAACAGGTCAAATTTTCCTGATTACCTCAAATATGTACACACGTTTTTACAATTTATTTCTTTTAACTGGCAACCATATAACATCCACATGCTGCAACTGACACTATGTATCAAGTTTCTTTTAATCTGTTTTTCTTCTCTCCCCCTCCATTTTTTTTTGAATTTATTTATTGACAAAATTACATGATTTGTCCTACAGAGTTTCCCACAATCTGGATTTTGCTGATTGCATCCTTATGGTGTTATTTAAAATGTTTCTATATTCTCTGGATTTCCTGTAAATTGGTAGTTAGATCTGGAGGCTTGACCAGATTGAAGGTTGGGTTTTTTGTTTGTTTGCTTCTTTGGCAAGAATACTTCCTAAGTGACATCGTAAACTTCCATCAGGAGGCACATAAACTCTGTTGGTCCCTCTGGTGACACACTGATTATTGCTATTCTTTCTTTGGAAATAGAATATACCATTTTGCAATTCCTATCATTCCATTTTCACATATTATCTGGAATACTTTTATAAAAAGAAACCTGTACAAAACTAACTGGTTACCCTAAGATGTTGGTTCGTATGGAAAAGGCAGGATGAATATGCTTTCCATTTATTTGCCAATTCTTGAAATAAGTTGGTTCCCTAATAGCCTCTAATGGTGATCAATGAGAGCTTTACTATCATTTATGTGTTCATGGAAATCAGAATATTTGATATGTTTTTTACTCCACTGCAGCTATTATTCTTACTAATGATCAAATTTTTCTATATTTGACCAATGGGAACCCCTTTTGAGTTGGATTCTGAGTTCTTTCTATAGAATTTAGTAACCCTGGATAATCTATTCTCTGGTATGACAGGCTGTTCCAGGCTATTTATACATTTCTTTCCTAGATCTGGAATTAGACATTTCTCTAAGGAATCTGGGGATTTTTTTAGTGGGGAGTGATACACTGAGCCCGACGTGGGGGAAGGGAGATGCTCAATCTCATGACCCTGAGATTGTGACCTGAGCCGAAATCAAGAGCTGGACACTTAACCAACTGAGCCACCCAGGTGTCCCAAGAAAATAATTTTTAAAAATGATCTTTCCTTAAAACAATTATCATATGATCTCTCTGATATGAAGAATTTGAGAGGCAGGGCAGGCGGTTGTGGGGATGTGGGGGAGGGAAATAAACAAGATGGGATCAGGAAGGAGACAAACCAAAAGAGACTCCTAAACTCACGAACAAACTAGCTGAGGGGTGGAGGGGGTAGGGACAGGGTGGCTGGGTTATGGACATTGGGGAGGGTATGTGCTATGGTGGGTGCTGTGAAATGTGTAAGCCTGATGATTCACAGACATGTACCCTGGGGCAAATAATACATTATATGTGAATTTAAAAAAATTAAGAAAAAAAGAGAAATATTTAAAGGTCAAGCCCAGAAAAAAATTTTTTTTCTTTATATATGTTTCTCAAGAAATACTTAAACTGAAAGGAAAATGTTTTAGGTGTTATATTCTTAATTTAAGAAAAAAACATGTTTCTATCTCTGATACAAATTTGTAACTGCAATTCGTTCTGATTTTTATCCAGCGCAAAAAGTCTTGAAATGAGTCATAAAACATCCTATGTGTGTGTTTATGCTTTATTTGTTTATATTCTGTTTTTCTCCATTACAATAAGAGCCATAGAGGTAGGGATTGTTTATACGTTGTTTGCTGCTATGTCCCTAGCACCCAGAAAAATGCTGGGCATATAGTAAGTGCTATTAAATTTTTATTCATGACAAGAACTATACCAGATACCTTATATTGATTATGTTATCTAATTTCATACGTAAAAAAACACAATCAGGTAGATATTATTCTCACTTTACAAAAGAAAAAGGATCATAGGATTCAATAATCCAGGGCAATAACAGTTGGTAAAACCAGGCCTACCAGAGTGTTAGCCTTGGCATTTAACCACCTTGTACCCTTTTTCTCCCTTACTTAGTTCTACGAAGCTGGAGAAGGCTCTCTGAGCCTTTAGTTCTTCCATGTGTAAAATGGTTATAAAAATGCCTTCCTCATCCACCTCAGAGTGTTATTGTCAACTAATATTCTGTTAAAAAATAAATTAAAATATTAGTAGAATAAGAATGACTATTCGGGGAGAAGTTATACATTAAAGAGGTCTTATTCACTAAGAATTAAAAACAAGCTGTCTCCATGTGCCTAAATATTCTATTATTTATATTACTCAAATATAGTTTCATATTTCCACTTCAAACAAGGAAAAAGCACCTATATTCCTTCAGTTAATTCTTGTCTTCTCTTTCAACAAAGTAAACAAGAAGTCAGTTTACAGTTTACTAAGTGAAGATTTTTAAGCCACTAATCAAATCACAAACTCTATGTATCACTATATGGCCACGAATAATGGGTTTTATGGGGACTCCGGGGTGGCTCAGTCAGTTAAGTATCTGCATGCAGCTCAGGTAACGAACGATCCCAGGGTCCTGGGATCGAGTCCCACATCGGGCTCCTTGTTCAGCAGGGAGCCTGCTTCTCCCTCTGCCTGCTGCTCTCCCTGCTTGTGTTCATACTCTTGCCCACTGTCTCTCTGACAAATAAATAAAATCTTTAAAAAAATGGATTTTATGATATGTAAATACCCCTTTAATTATTTTTCATATTACGACAGCAGTCAGATAGGTAGGAGGTCAGATGCAGTAGCTCAAATTAAAAAATCACAAAATGAAAGTTACCAGATCAAATTGCTGAATGTCCAAGAATTTTTGTTTTATAAGTTAACATATTCAATGTCACGGAATAAGAATTGTAAGATTCCAATAAATCTCCAGCACTCATCTTCTAAATCTACAGTATAAAAGAGCAATCTGGCTACGACATTTATCATTCTACTGGTCAGGCGGGTGTTCTCCTCCTCATTCACCACTCCCTGTTCACTGCCCCCTACATAGCTCCACCAAAAAACTTTTTAAAGGCATAAGTAGGTTTATGTCTTAATGGAAAATCTTTTACTCCACACTTTTTATCATTATCATTAGTCTACGATGGAAGAAATAGATCATTTGTGGGCTGCAGAAAGTTTTATCTGGCATTTAAGTGTATATATATTTCAAAATATATTTTAACATCTAGAAAATAGAAAATGAATAAAATTTGTGAAATTTCAATTTGTGCCTATATGAGGATTTTACCTGCATACGCTGTTGATTTAAAATGAAAAGTACTGCAAGTATTAAAAAAGCTAAAGAATATATCTGAATTTCATAAGCATCATGACTGTAGAGTCCTGTTCTAGAGCTGTCGGGAGATTTATCAGCTAAGAAGGAACAAGAAGCAGGAGATGCAGCAGTACATCAGAAAAGTTTCCAAGGTTCCTCTCTATTCCAGTCTCTGGGACACTTTAAAGAAAGTTGGAAAGTAAGTAATATACAACCAATACTGCTTACAACATCTAGTAAACATCTTATGTAAATAACTGTAAACAGAATGCTTTTTTAAGACTAAGCTGACAAATCTTAATTTTAATATCTTTGCATTTAGCATTATGTTCTTCAAGTGCAACAGAAACTTTAAGGAGAGAATTTCAGTTCAAGCTATAAAACTTGTTTCATTACATATAAAGACCACTAAGTAGTAGGTCAAGAAAACAAAGTAAAACAATCAGCTGTGATATTTCAGATGCAGAATCTTCAGATAAACCAGTGGGTCACAACTGTTATTTACTCCATAAAAAGGAAAATGCAGAAGTCAACTGGAGACATCACGCAGGTAAGTTAGTGTATAATATGTAATATTAAGGTCTAGATGATATCTAAAAGTGTTTTTCTGAGAGTTATAATTCAATCACAAACAGCCATGTTGGGCACTTGGGCGGCTCAGTTGGTTAAGAGACTGCCTTCGGCTCAGGTCATGATCCTGGAGTCCCGGGGTCAAGTCTCACATCGGGCTCCCAGCTCCATGGGGAGTCTGCTTCTCCCTCTGACCTTCCCCCTCTCATGCTCTTTCTTTCTCTCTCTCTCTCTCAAAGAAATAAATGAATAAAATCTTAAAAAAAAAATTAAGCAGCCATGTTGAGGTTATAAACAAATCACAAAACCAGGAATGTTTTACTTCCTTATTCCTTTCACTAATAGCTGACGATCTATGAACTATTATCAAATGCTAAATTCCCATTTACTTTTTTTTCAGTTTATAACTTATTTTTTCCCATATGCTTTTGGAAAAAAAAATTTTTTTTAAATTCCGCTTAGCTAACATACAGTATAATATTAGTTTCAGGTGTACAATTTAGTGATTCAATGCCTCCATACAACACCTGGTGCTCATCACAACCCGGGCACTCCTCAAATCTCGTCACCTATTTCCACCCCCTCCCCTTAGTAACCACTAGTTTGTTCTCTACAGTTAAAAGTCTAAAGTGAGGGGGCGCCTGAGTGGCTCAGTCATTAAGCGGCTGCCTTCGGCTCTGGTCATGATCCCGGAGTCCTGGGATCGAGCCCCACATCAGGCTCCCTGCTCAGCGGGAAGTCTGCTTCTCCCTCTCCCTCTGCCCCTGCTTGGGTTCCCTACCTCGCTGTGTCTCTCTCTGTCAAATAAATAAATAAAACCTTTTAAAAAAACCAAACCCAAATACTATGTAAACTGCCTCTTTACCTTCATGACATCTCTATACGACCGGATGGCTGAGACTTTCCTCTTTTCATCTTCTTCATCTTCCAGGCCTTCATCTGCAGCCTCATAGCCTTCATCGTTGCTGCCATCAGCTTCCACCGTATTGGCCATGTGATCAATGAGCTGTTCCAGGGGGGGGCTTAACTCCCTTTCTTCATTCTCCTTCAAACCATAGTCCAGTGCTTTATAAATAACAATTCCCAAAGATTCAATAACCTAGGGACATTAAAGAAGGTGATTAATGGAGATTACTAAACAGCTTTACAGAACTAACTGCAAGGCATAGAATATTTAGTATGACACTTAAGCTAGGTTTAATCTATTCCATTTCAGAAAGAGGTCACAAATTAGATTTGAGGAGATAATTAAAAGTCTCACCTAAGTTTTAAAAAAAAAATCCCAGATGGAAATTTTTGTGTGATTTCTTCAATCCAGTATACAATACACAAACGTTTTGTTTTCTTAGATTTATACTATATACTAAAATCTGTATCATCCATTCATATGAAATACTAACCAGATTGGCTTTCCACCTTTCCAAAAGATATTTCTGAGATCAGATATAGCTATCAAAGAACTCTTACACCAGTGTTTATCAATGTCTATTTTATAGAAATACCAGTGATCTGAGAGACTGAAAACCCAGCTACTAGTAGCAGCTAACTTAAGTCTAAACAACAACAAAAAAATCCATTCATATATAGATACACACTGCTCAATGAGTTCCATTTAATTATTGGAAATATATCTCTCATATAATACAAACAAATGAAAGACTTTTTAAAAAAAATTTTTTTATTAACATATAATGTGTTATTTGCCCCAGGGTACATGTCTGTGAATCCTCAGGTTTACACACTTCACAGCTCTTACCATAGCACATACCCTCCCCAATGTCCACAGCCCAGCCCCCATATCCCTACCCCCCCCGCCTCCCAGCCACCCTTAGTTCGTTTCGTGAGTCTAGGAGTCTCTTATGGTTTGTCTCCCTCCCCATCCCTTGCTGTTTCATTTCTCTCCCCCACCCCACCAAACCGCCGCCTTGCCTCTCAGATTCTTCATATCAGAGATCATGTGATAATTGTCTTTCTCTGACTGACTTATTTCGCTTAGCATAATACCCTCCAGTTTCATCCATGTCATTGCAAATGGCAAGATTTCGTTTCTTTTGATGGCTGCATATTATTCCATTGTATATATATATACCACCTCTTCTTTATCCATTCATCTGTTGATGGACAT
>JAQQSY010005576.1:0-11575 GCA_028646535.1 Procyon lotor | reverse complement strand
CTCTCTCTCTCTCTCAAATAAATAAATAAAATCTTTAAAAAAAAAAAAGAGGTTATTATTTGCTACAGTTGTATTGGTTCCTTATGTATTTTGGATACTAACCTCTTACTATACGTATGGTTTGTAAATCTTTTTTTTGTATGGTTTGCAAATATTTTTTTCTATTCTAGAGGTTGTCTTTTCATTTTTTTTATTGTATTTGCTGTGCAATAGCTAAAAAGCTAAAAAAGTTTGATGTAGTCCTACTTGTTTATTTTTGCTTTTGTTGCCTGTGCTTTTGATGGCATAGCCAAAAAATCATTTCCAAGATCAATGAAAGAAGTTTTCGCCTATGTTTTCTTCTAGCAATTTTATGGTTTCTGGTATTACATCCTATACTGTGAGGTGGGGAAACCCTATTTGATGCCAGGTAGCAGCTACATGGGCAACACCAAAGATAATATTGGCATAAGCAATGCCTTGTTACTGGCATTATTCTGAATGTAAAATTTAAGCATGATTATCAGAGAACACGACGTGTCTTTA
This sequence comes from Procyon lotor, assembly GCA_028646535.1. Classification (NCBI taxonomy): domain Eukaryota; kingdom Metazoa; phylum Chordata; class Mammalia; order Carnivora; family Procyonidae; genus Procyon; species Procyon lotor. The sequence goes on along the minus strand of JAQQSY010005576.1, from coordinate 11,050 downwards.
AAAAGAAAATGGACCGTTTATTTAAATTGTCCTTTTTCTATGTATTTACTTATATATGCATTGGTTTGTTTATGTATATAAAAGAGCATGCATCAACAAACCGGGGAATCTTCACCTCTCTAGAACTGAGGCATCCTCACTGTGATTTTTTGTGTTTGCTTATTTTTACAACTGTCTGTAACTGCAAAATATTTCAAAGTTTTATAAAAGCATGAAAACAAATAGACCCCCTTGAGAATACAAAATCAAATAAGACAGATAAAATTTGCTCTCTAGGTAAAATATGTAAATAATGTAAATAATTGTTTTATTACTATTGAAACTTGAGAACAAACTACTGTTCCTATTTACATCATCAGTTCTGGCCTTTCAATTTTACGTAAGTGTCCTGTGAAATAAAATTCTTGACGTAGCTCAATGAGTATGTATGTTAAATATATACGTACCTATGTAATATTCCATATAATGATAAGTAACCACATTATTTAAGAATTTAAAATATACTTTTAAGATTTATTACAGGGGCGCCCGGGGGGCTCAGTGGGTTAAAGTTTCTGCCTTCGGCTCAGGTCATGATCTCAGGGTCCTGGGATCGAGCCCCACATTGGGCTCTCTGCTCAGCGGGGAGCCTGCTTCTCCTTCTCTCTCTGCCTGATTCTCTGCCTGACTGCCTACTTGTGATCTCTCTCTGTCAAATAAATAAAAATTTTTTAAAAAAGGTTTATTATACAATATTTTACACTGATTATAAACTTGGAAGTAAATAATTTTGAAAAAGCAATAATTATGTGTATACAATTTTTAGAAAGTTATGTTTAACAGTCTGTACTTTCTGAGTAATTTTTTTCTGTTTTAATCCCACAGGGAAGGAAATAATTACTCGCTTTCAGTGTCAGATTCACTAATAAAGATGGTACATTTTAAAATTTTTATTTATTAATTTTTTCATTTACTTTCTGCATGCTATTACTATTTTATTTTATTGTAGCATTTCATTAATAAGTAGGATAGGCATGAAAAATATCACCCTTTCAAGGTTATAATAATGACTTTCCATAGAAAACTATTTGATAAAAATCAAACCTGCATTCTTCTATGACTCCTTTTTTTTTCTTTTTTTTAAAGATTTTATTTATTTGAGAAAGTGAGCAAGAGAAAGAGCAGAAGCAGGGGAGGGGCAGAGAGAGAGGAAGCAGATTTCCCACTGAGTAGGGAGTCCCAAGTCAGGGCTCCATCACAGGACCCTGGGATCATGATCTGTGCCAAAGACAGATGCTTAACCCACTGAGTCATCTAGACACCCCATTCCATGACTCCTTTCTGTTACAGATCCTGTCTGTGTGTCTATGGTCTACTTATCATGGCTGTAAGAGATCTAAATTGATTTTTATCTTCACTTTGTTTTCTTCCTTGAATTGAGAGCATCTTATAAAAAATAATACATGTGTTAATTAATTTATTAGTTATTAAATTATTTGGAAAGACACAGGAGATTTTTATAGATATTTCAGGAACAGTAAGGCAATTCAGTGGAGTTCCTCAGGCAACATTCATAACCATTAAGGAGTAGTAGGAGGATAAATGCTGTGGGTACTCTCATGCTTCATTGATATTAGAGGCTGAGGGAAAACTTGAAGAGAGGTCCAAGATGATTTTCCCCTAAGATATATTAATTCATGTTTCCCACATGTGGTTATGGAACATTAAAATAAGAATATTAATAAGTAAGCAAGATTTTATTCTTTATTATATTTGATTGTTCCTCCTTTTTTAGGTTACCAGTATATAAAATTTAAGGACTCACCACATGGAAAGAAATGTGTCAGGCCTCAGAATTTTAGAACTATTAGGAAATTTAAATATTATCTATAGAATTATTATCTATAGAATTACTTCATTTATAAAGTGAGTAAGCTAAACTTACAAAAGTTTCTACCATCAGACAATAATCTTAGTAAAGATCTTCAGCATGACGTTTGTTTGCTTTTTGTTTTTTTAAAGATTTTATTTGACAGAGAGAGAGAGAGGGCTCACAGGCAGGGGGAGCAGCAGGCAGAGGGAGAGGGAGAAGCAGGCTCCTCTCTGCTAAGCAAGGAGCCAGATGTGGGACTTGATCCCAGCACCCCGGGCAGAAGCTTAACTGCTCAACCAACTGAGCCACCCTGACACCCTTCAGCAGGACTCTTGTATCGACTTTTCTCTGTTGTTTTTAAATTTGTTGTTTTTCTCTGTTGTTTTTTCTCTTCATTCATCAAGTGAAATGGTAGCTAATTGACTGCCACTATACTGTTCCACTCACTATTAAGAGAAGTGGATACTTACAGCCCACCCTGTAAATAAAACAACTATACTTATAGAACCTCGCAGTGATTAACAGCTCTCCTTTGAGCAGAAAACCAGAAGGTTTTAAATATGGAAATCTTGTTCCTTTTTTTGTTGATTAAAATAATTAATGTATCAGACTCCAAAATTTTATTTTAATATTTATGTTTATCCAACTAGATTAAGCTTTTAATAAATGTCAGTGAATTTACTTTTAAAGGAAGAATTTTTTCCTTGTTTAAATATAAGCAAGTATGTCAAATGCATTTCCAAATACTGCAAAAAAATCCATAAAATTTATAGTTACCAATGCTTAGCTTGCCTATAATTGTTTCTAATTAACCTTTCTTGTGTCAGCCCACTCTAATCCTGTTTAGGTGTATCTGCAGTGTCTCAGAACGTTTACATTCTACCTTAGAGTTTCTCTTGAAGTTTTTTATCAGATGTTTTGGTTGGTCTTAAAAGCAATCAGCCTCCATTGTTTCCTGCTCTTCTTGTTTCGTGACCAGTAGGCTTCTTATATAAGGCTTTGCAAAGGTGTTCAATTATTATGTTTATGGCACAACTCTACATTCTCCTTTTTTTGGGATCACTCTCATATGCCTCACTGCTTTCATTGGAATGATGTTACTTTTACTCAGATACTTCTCTGATTTTGGTAACCAGGTCTGTGATATCAAGTTATGTGCTCCAGAAATTCTCATTATGCTCAATCCACAAATACCTCTTCTTAAAGGTTGCTATCAGTCCTCAACCTTAAAATTTAAAGTAAAGTCCTAATGCTTAGAAATACAACCAGCATTCAAAACACTGTCACATGCAATAAGTTATTGTAGAATTAACATAAAGGACTTTTTCATCTTTGTAGCATGGTAATATGCACCATGCCTCATATGAAGTTCATATTTAGTAACGGATGTTAAAAGAAGGATTAACTGAAGGAGCTACAAATCATTCAGTATTCTTTATATGAAGATCATAACTCAGAATTCTCAAGTAGATATTTTTCACTTTCAGATTCTTAAATTTTCCTTAAACTCTATCCTTAAAGTTATGATTAAGTGAAGCTTCAGAGTAAAGGTGTTCATATTAGCTCCCATAATAAATAGACTTGTCTGCCATAGATATTTTTTTTCTGCCATAGATATTTAAGAACTAGATACATGAAATGACATTTATTGTTATTTCGTCCTATAAATTTCATTTATCTGTAGATAGAATGGTAAAAATACTTTACCTTTGTAAAATAGCCTTGTAAATTCATCTATATTTATTATTTCACATTTTTTGTTCTATTACTTTAGGGGTTCAAGATACTTTATCAAAAGTTTTGTTCTTTTTTTTTTTTTTACTTTAATGATAAATCACATAGAACCCCTCTGACACAGGTAACCCCTCTGACACATAGGCATAAAGTCATGCTCAAGTCTGCTTTCCCTGTTATAAATTTAATGTGTCTAAGAAAATAAACAAACAAACAAAAGCACCGAATCTCTTAAAAGCCCAAGAAAAAAATCATTCAATATATCATAGATTGTCCTTAAGAAAGTCAATACCAAAGGGTATTTCTTACTGGCTTACACTAGCAGTAATGGCTCTTCATGGTTTTTTGACCTGATGGATTTACCTGAAGTTGGGGTGGGAATGTCTAATTCAATTTCACTGTGATGAATTTGTCTAAATTCTACACAGTCTTTACCTTTAAAAAGCAGCATATAGTTAAAGAGGTCAGAAAGTCTAATCTTTCAAAATACCATATGCAAAAAAATAATTTTAGGAATAAAGTTTTGCATGATTATTATTCATTACCATATACACTAAGTGATATTCTATGATCTTACATAAACACTAATTAGACAAAAGTAATTTTCTACCATTCATGTTAATTATAAAAAGTTACAGTACAAATTTGAGATTGTGGGATAATTGGAATTTTTATACATTACTAGAGGAAAGCCATATGGAAATTTAAGAATCCTAAAACTATTGAGAACTTTTTCCCCTATCCCTACACTTCACACCCCTGGGTTAAGGAAAATATAAAATAAGGAAAAAGTATAGACATTTAGCAAATTTTATAAAGATGAAAAACTAGAGATAAATTGGTCAATGGCAGAGAACAGATTAACAAACTATAGTATAGTATAGTCACTTAATGGAGTAGCGTGTAATAACAATATATAACAGTAAACTCAAGAGTGTTTAGTATATACCATAAGCAGAAAAAAGTAAATTACAGAATCTTATTACACTATTATTGGAATAGTGTAGAGATCTTATAGGCCCGTTGACAAAACTAGTAAGAAATTACTCTATTTCCCAATCTCAATAATTACCTTTTCCTTTAACTTCCACATCTATTTGGCTACCACTCTATATCAATCTGCTCCCTTAAAATTATCTCTCCAATTTAACACATTCCCTCTGCTTTTGTTATAGTTTTATACATTTTAAATTCCATAGCTTGAAAGGAAGGCCCTCCATTAGCTGGTAATGTCTACCTCTTTATCCTACTGTTTTTCCTCACCAACAAAACACACCATTCTCTAATATAATGAATAATTTGGAATTTCAGGAAAGTATTGAGCAGTTCCATCATTCTGGGAATTGGACATATTATAACTTCTCTTTGCAGTTATATTGTTTTCCATTATTTATTTAGTTAATTCACATTAATCTCTTAGGACTCTTTTCAAGTGTTCATCTCCTCTTGGCAGCTTCCCCTTTATACTTTCTGCAACTCTTATTATATTAAATTCCCATTTTGAGCTAAAATGGCTTCCTGGAAAATTGTTAATATCATATTTCTAACTTCCAGGATAGAAGCAATATGTAGCAAACCACCAGCATATTTTTTATCATAATTAAGTCAAATAGAGACAAAGAAAAAGTTTCATGTCTTTGAGTAGTGCAATATTACTAAGACATATTTAAACATACCTATGTCTTTTTAAAAAAAATTGAAACTTAATAATTAACTTCGGTGACTTCGTGTTTAACTCCAAAAATCAAAGCAAGCAGGATAAAAGGTCAATATAAAAAGAAAGAAAAAGAAAAAAAGAAAATCTATATATTCTAAGTGAGCAAAAGGAAATTTATATATTAAGAAAGTACCATTTGTATTTTTGTAATTAATTTATTTGAGAGAGAGTGCACATGTGCAGCACATGCACGCACAGTTGGGGGAGGGACAGAAAGAGAGACTCTTCAAGCAGACCCCTGCTGAGTGTGGAGCCAGACATGGGGCTCATCCCACAACCCATGAGATCATAACCTGAGCTGAAACCAAGAGTAGGATCTTAACTGACTGAGCCACCTTGGTGCCACAGAAAGTACTGTTTGTCTTTTCAAAGATACATCAAAAGCACAAAATGATAAGGTGTGTATTCAATCAAATATACGCATAATGTATTCTAAAAACTATAAAATATTGATGAAAGAAATCAAGGATGGCCTAAATAAATAGATAGCCTGTGTTCATAGACTGTAAGGCTCAATACTGTTAAGCTATAAATCCTCCCCAACCTGATTAACAGATTAAACACAATCATAATTAAAATCCACCAAGGAATTTTCGTGAAATCTATAAGGTGAATTTAAAACTCATATGAAAGGATAAAGGATCAAGAAAAACAAAAATGTTGTGACTCATACTACCTGATGTCAGTATTTATTATAAAGCCACAGTCATCAGTGGACTATGGTTGCTGCCTAAGAACTGACAAATAGATCAACAGTACAAAATACACCCATATCTACGAGGTCAACTGATTTTTGACAAGGTTGCTGCTACGCAACATAACAGCCGTAACAGGATACCTAACAGATATGGTTTGGACTGCTGTAACAGAATACCATGGACTGAGTGGTTTAAACAACAGAATTCTTCCTCCCTCCCCTGCCACACACACACAGTTCTGAAGGCTGCGTCAAGGGGCCTCTGGGACTGGGTGCATCGGGGACTGGTTTCTGATGAAGACTCTGTGTTTAGAGAAGGCCGCCTTGTTGTGTCTTTACATGGACCTTCTGTGGTGCAAGTGCTAGGAGAGGTCCCTGGTATCTCTCTTTCTCTTCCTATAAACATACCAGTTCTAGCAGATTAGGGCCTCACCCTCACGACCTCTTTGATCTTACCTCCTTCAAGGGCCTATCTCCAAATATGGTCATATTGGCGATTAGGACTTAGACATAGGAGTTTTGGAGGAACATAATTCAATTTCTAATAGGTGCCAAATGGAGAAAGGACAGAGCTTTGAAAAGATGTAGGAAAAACTGGATATCCAAATGAGAGAAAGAGAGAGGAGTGAGAGGATGGAGAGAGAGAGAGAGACATGAGAGATTGGTCATATTGGTTATTGGTCCATATATAAATAAATATACATCTATATGTAAAATTAATGCAGTGTGAGTTTTAGATTTCAATTTCAAACAAAACAAAAAAAATGATAAAACTAGAAAAAAGAGAACAGAAAATCTTGTTATTTTGAGTGCGGTAAAGACTTTTTATATGATGCCATGAGTAGAACTAATAATAACCAAAAAATAAATAAACAAAAGCAGTTGTACTCCATCAAAAATGAAAAGCAAACCACTAGAATAGAGAAGTTAAGGAAGACAAATCATAGTAACTGCAGTAATAATTGGAAATATTTTATACCTTCCCTAAATAAACATAAATTTTACTATTTATTTTATTACCCTTCTTAAGTTCTTCTCCCATAGTATATAACCAATGATATGTGGTTATATTTTAATATATTTAAAAACTAGTTATATTAAGTATAAATTATTAGGTCATAGAGTTAAGGATCAAAATTAGGGATCACCGATATTTTTCCTCAATGATCCGGACAGTAAGTAGTTTAGGCTTTGCAGGCCATAAATCTCTGCTGCAACTAAACCTCATTATTAGACTCCACCGCAGCCATAAGTAGGTAAATGAATGGACATGGCCGAGTTCCAACAAATTTTATTTAGGAAAATAAGTGCTAGCCTAGGTTCATAGTTTGTTCAAAATTGCTACAAGATTAAAGATAGCTATGAAAAATCTCTTCTTGGTTACTAACAAATAACATAATATCAGGAAAATGACTTACCACTTTGAATATTGAAGTTTTTTGTAAATACTCTTGAGTGTTTGGTTTTGTTTACTTTTATTCTTCACATATTATAGGGAAAGAGTGCTAAATTAAAAGAGTTTCACATTCTGTTTTTTTCTAATTATTAAATTTGCTCTGAATCAATTAAATTTTCTGAATCTTAGTTTCTTCTGCAAGTGGAAAAATGTGGTAACAGTCATAAGGACTGCAGAACTCAAATATCACTTGTAATCTAAAAAGCACACATAACCTGGCATTCTTTTTCCCCCCTCCTCTTCTACCTATCCTCATGATTGCCTCACTTGTAACTCTGACTAAACTCTACTAAACATACTGACTGACCAATGATGCTACCTTGCGTTCCACCTTGTTTTAAAACAGGGGCAATTCTCTCTTCATTGAATCGACTGCTACCTAAATGCCAATGTTATTTAAATCAATGTCTTTAAGTGTCTCCCTTTGGTTCAAGCAATTTTTCCCACTCATACTACCAAAATTATCTTCCTCAAACCCATAACTTACCAGCTTAAAAAAATGCAAAGTTTTATTACTGTCAAGTAATAAATGCCTTGTCATGGCATATGGCAGAAGCCCACCTGGCTCCTCAGCTAGCACCCAGTTTACCCTCTGCCATTCCATGTTCCTGGGCACTCAGTGCTGCTGGGGTCTCGGCTGGCACAGAGTCACATAACTTGCCTCTTACCAACCCTCCCACCATGCAGGGGGTGGGCAGGCACAGCTGCTGAGTCCTTGCCCTTGTGTGTGTCTGTCCACACCTTTTAGGTGTCATACCAAAAGCCAAATTTTCAGCTCCCTTTTTGGAAGCCACTTGTGGCTATATGTATGTGGATAAGGTTTGGTATGGGTGTACAAAATAAATTCTATTTATAGCTATTATTTCCAGGGCAGAAAAAGTTCTTTGACTCTTTTATCTCTTAAAAAAAGAAAAAAAAAGGTGTTATCAAGGTTTTCAGGCTAAAAACAAACTCCTTGTGGCATACAGAATTTTGTCCTAAATTAACTTAAAAACCTTACCTCATGCTACTCTCTCCTTTACTTGATATATGTCCTATAATCTAGTCACTCTAATATACTTATTCTTTAACTAAACAACAGATATTAAGTGTTCATTTAATGCTTTTTCCTCCACCCTTCAGACACCTACTTATCCATTATGATGCTATTTCTTTTTTTTCCCCCTAAGATTTATTTATTTATTTTAGAGAGAGAGCACGAGCAAGGGGAGGAGCAGAGGAGGAGGGAGAGAAAGAATCCCAAGCAGACTCCCTGCTGAGTGTGGAGCCCAAAATGACGCTGGATCCTATGACCTATGAGATCATTGGTCAGGATATGACCTGACCAAAATCAGACCTGGACACTCAACTGACAGAGCCACTCAGCACTCCGGATGCTATTTCTTCTGTAAGTCTTATTAGTATGTCTCCTATGGTGAAAATTGACTATTTTCTCTTTGTGCAACACTTTGTGTTTATCTCTACAGGAGGACTTTCCTTCCATTATACTCTCAATCTCACAATCCTATATCCACTACAAATCTATTGTTTTCCTAGGTAAGCCCTGAATATTCTTTTTAAATCTCCCTCCATTTTCTAGGTCAGAGCCTAGAATAGATGTTCAAGAGTATCTATTAAATATGAAGTTATCAAAAAAGACATGATTTTGCCTCACTGAACACAAAAAAAAATTCTATTTTGGCATTTCCAGGTTTAGTGCCCTCTTTATACTTTCTTGATATATAAGAAATGATTGCTGATAACTGTCATAACTTGAGGTAATTATATATATTCTATGCCTGAAATCACTGGGGCTAGGAATTTAAATATATCTGAATAGTTTAAGTGATCCGCTGTTCACATTTTCTTTATTTTTCTCTGAAATTTTGCTTCCTTATCTCTTATATATCATATTTGGGTTTTCTGATATGAGCTGACAGTTTGAGTAATGACAGAAGAAAAAGAAAATTAAAAGTTACTGCCTATTTAGTGCCATCTGCCATTATATTTCTCGTTCTTTGATACCCACGGATGCATGCTTTTTAAATTTTACTTTTGGCAATGTTTTTTGTGCTTTTTCAGCACCCTTTCCCTTCCTTTTTTTATATGCTGTAAGTCTCTAATTTGGCCTCTCAATTATATTGCTACCTTTCCTGCTCTGATTAAAAGTTTAAGATACCTCTTAAGGCAGTTACTTGTCAACTCTGAATGGTCTAGACCTGGACTGGATAATTATTTAAGAATTAGTCTGGAAATGTAGATCAGGGCAATTGAGATTCCTCCGCTTTCTGTATCCGTTCCGGCATATTGGTTTCCAAAGATTTAAAACACAAAGGAAGTTATAATAAGTATTACTGGGAACATCTTTTCCCCAGAATCCTTTTATCTTTCATATCTGATAACTTAGATACGTTATCAAAAATGCCCTGGATTTCCCAAAGTAAGTTTCCCAAAGTGAATGCCCTCTTCCCAAAAGAGCATTGTATCCCTGAGAGCAATGACTATCAATCTAATAAGACTGTTCTAAAATTATGGGTCCCATCTCTATCTTGGATGACGTAATTTACTAAAAAGAAAAAAAGTAAAAGGTATATATATGCTAAAATATTCATTGCAGAATTTTGTTTGTTTGTTTTTACATCTTCCAATTTTCCATCTTCCAATAAGGCATAAACTACACACACACACACACACACACACAAATTATACTACATTTTTCCTCATGGTTTGCCTGGCCAAATTTATATTTCTATGGCAGTTCCATAGCTGCCACACCCATCTTTCCTCTAGTGAAATAATAAATCCTGGAGATCAAAGAGGACTCTAGCATGGGAATGGAAGGGGTTAGGAAACAGTCAATTTGCAGATAATTATGAATGCCAGTTTAGGAAGTTAAAACATAGCCATTAAAACAATGGAACAATATTAAATATTTTGCTGAGGAAAATGAATTAGGAAAATCAGTTTGTTGTGAATATAAGAGGGGTTGGAAGACAAACAAAAGTGTGGAAATATCAGACGGTTGCATTGGGGGTGACTGAGGGAAGAGGTATACAAGTTATACTGGCTGTTATAAGAATTTTAACTAGAATGCTGACAGGTAACAAAAAAAAGAAAAAGAAAAGAAAGAAAAAGGAAAGCGAAGGACGTGCAAAAGAATTTGAAGATTGATCCACTATGACAGGTAAGAGGAAAAAAGGACCCTTTCAAAGGACCCTTTGAAAATCCGAGGGAGCTATTTTTCAGAGTCATGACAAGCCCTATACTGTAATAAAAGAGATTTCAAAGTCATGTTCCAAGATCAACATTAAAACAAAAGCTCACTGGAACTCTTGATCTACACAGAAATACTAGGAACAAAGATGATTAGAATAATGCAATTTGAACAATATACAGAGGATGACATAAGATGAGGTGTGAAATGGTTATAATTTTTAAGAATTTTAAGAAATCTGATGCGAACAGCACTGTTCTCATTAAGATAAGCTCTACTGATCATACAGTTTATGGCTGCAAAAAGAATACCATTCATTTATTTTAGAGGACAGAACTACACTACCCATAATTCCTTTCCCTGAAATGTTCTAGGTTAGAATGAGCCTCAGCAGACATTTT
>JAQQSY010005575.1:0-11576 GCA_028646535.1 Procyon lotor | reverse complement strand
GCCAGAACTTTTTAAAACCGTAATAAATTATGCACAACAGTAACTCTACACAAGGAATGTTCTATCCACTTGCTAAACATTTTTGTTTTAAAGCAGCATCCATCGGTGAAGCGTCTGCCTTTGGCTCTGGTCATGATCCCAGGGTCCTGGGATCTAACCCCGAGTTGGGACCCCTGCTCAGCGGGGAGTCTGCTTCTCCCTCTCCTATTCCCCCTGCTTGTGTTCTCTCCCTCTCTCTCTTTGTGTGTCAAATAAATAAATAAAATCATTAAAAATAAATAAATAAATAAATAAATAAATAAATAAATAAATAAAAATAAAATAGCATCTTATAGTGGTCAGGTAGGGACATCCGGCAAGGCCAATGGAAGCCAGCTACCCCCAACCCCCAGTGACACTGGCCCACTAGCTTCTGTTGTCTTACCTTTCAGCTCACCTCTCCTCTTTCTGCATAAAACATCCAAATCCCCTTTTCAAACAGTTGCCCAAAACATCCAGTAATAGGGTAAGACAAATGCCTCACTCACCCATTGAATGTTTAAGCACTTACTATGAACCAGGCCCTGAAGACAGGAAGGTGCCTTGAAGCACCGGATCCCTGCTGGACCACAATGCTGATTCTCAGTATTTGGCTTTTCTGGTAGATTGAGCTGTTTGTATGTCTTTCAATATCTATCATTTTGGCGGTGTCATACAGTTATTGTGGTATTTTTAAAATAAGAAATACCAAGCCATTTATTTCTTGAGACATACTTGAGAGAGTTAGACTTTACTCTTAGTTTTGAAATATGCAGAAACTGCAGAAAAATGGAAAGAATAATGAGTATTTATGTATCTGTCTTCCAGATTCGGTGGGAAATACGAACATTTTGCCACATCGCTTTTATTTGTCTGTAGAAGGAGATACAGACTTTTTTACTCAACGTTTTGAAAGTAAATTACAAATACGATACTTGATTCCTAAATATTTCAATATGTATGTCCTAAAAAAATGAGGTTCTCCCATACAACTACAGTATTATTATCAAACCTAAAAGATTAAAATTGACATAATAAATATTATCTATATACAGTCAGTATTCAAATTTCCCCTGTTGCTCCAAGACGTCCTCTCTAGCTATTTATTATTGCCTTCTTTGTTTAAAACAGGACGTGGTCAGGGACATCACGTTGTGCTTAATTGTTCTGTCTGCTTAGTCCTCTTTAATCTCAAATATCCCTTTGCTTCTTTTTTTTTAATCTTTCATGACAAGGACATGGAGCCCAAGCCAGCAGTTTTGCAAAACATCTCACAATCTGGTTTTAGCTGAGCTCTTAAGGATTAGTTTCAGATGAAAATTTGTGTCAGGAGAGCTTCACACGTGGGTTACGGACTTCCCACTCCATCATGTGAGGAGGCACTTGTCTCTGGTTTTGTGCCGCCATTGGTGATTTCCAAAATGTTGGGGTTTTTTCCCCCATGTGTAGCAGCCAGCATTTTTTTGTGAAGAGCTTTCCTTATCTTTTTGCCATTATTATTATTACTACTATCAGCATAATTATTATTATTTTATTAATCATTAGGAACCCATGGGATTATTTTTTATTCAGTGTGTTATACACCACTACCATCATTTTTTTATTGTGGTAAAATTTATTTCATTAACCATTTTTAAAAATACATTTCAGGGGCCGCCTGGGTGGCTCAGTGGGTTGAGGCCTCTGCCTTCGGCTCGGGTCGTGGTCTCAGGGTCCTGGGATCCAGCCCTGCATCGGGCTCTCTGCTCAGCGGGGAGCCTGCTTCCCCCTCTCTGCCTGCCTCTTTGCCTATTTGTGATCTCTCTCTCTGCCAAATAAATAAATAAAATTTTAAAAAAAGATTTAAAAAATACATTTCAGGGGTGCCTGGGTGGCTCAGTGGGTTAAAGCCTCTGCCTTTGGCTCAGGTCATGGTCCCAGGGTCCTTGGATCAAGCCCCGCATTGGGCTCTCTGCTCAGCAGGGAGCCTGCTTCCCCTTCTCTCTCTGCCTGCCTCTGCCTACTTGTGATCTCTCTCTATCAAATAAATAAATAAAATCTTTGAAAAAATAATAAAAATACATTTCAGCAGCATGAAGCACATTCACAATGTTGTGCAACTATCACCAACATCCGTCTCCAGAACTTTCTAATTTTCCACAAATGAACTACATACACATTAGACATTAACTCCCTATTTACCCTAATTTCAGGTCAATGGTCATTCCTTCAGTCTGGTTCCTGTGTCCTCTCATCTATCCCCATTTTTTTTTTTCCAACACTGGTTTTCTTTTAAAAAAAAAAAATTTTTTTTTTTTTTGAGAGAGAGGAAGAGCAATGTGCATGTGAGTGAAGGGGGAGGGGCAGAGGGAGAGAGAGAATCTTAAGCAGGCTCCCTGCCTAGCACGGAGCCCCACCTGGGGTTTAATCTCAGGACCCTGAGATCATGACCAGGGCTGAAACCAAGAGTGGATGCTTAACCCCCTGAGCCCCCCAGGTGCCCCTGAACACTTGTTTTCTGACACAAGAAGATATTCCAGTCTTCTTTTAGGCTTTCCCTCTCCCAGAGCCAAAATCAGCTCTTTCTCCAAGGGCTCCCATTGCTTTTAATGGGGAGGTATTTGGAAACTAACACTTGGGGGAAGTCACTGCTATTGGAGCACCAGCCCTGCCCTCTTAGCAGACAGATGCACAGGTCTATACATTTACTCCAGTTCCTTCAATTCTTATGCAACACTACCAGCTGGCTTCATTGCAATTTTGTTTCCTTTCTGTGTTTGTAACTCCCTTCTTCATCAGGCAGAAAGCTGACTCTCCTTATCCTTAATGTATTCATGTATTTAATCAATACCTCTGAACCTAACCAACCTCAAAGGCTGCCACTGTGCCTTCCCCAGTGAGATGCACACCCCACGCCTGGCCCACCCCCTCCCAGAGCCTTCCTTAGCCCCTGTGGACTCCCACACGCCGCACCGAGACACCCTGCTCCCTTGAAAGGTGACCCTCTCATCTGCCTGGGTTCTGACACCCTGTGCTGGGCAGCACCCCCGTGGGGACACTGTGTTCACCCTGTTCGTTTTACTCCCCACCCTTGCACACACTGTCCTCACCTCTCTTGGGCCCCAATATCCCATACCATGCTGCCCCTCTGTGTGGATGCCCTCCTCACCCCACTAAGGCTCTGGGCAGCATTTTTTTTTTTTTTAGATTTTATTTATTTATTTGACAGAGAGAGAGAGAGAGATCACAAGTAGGCAGAGAGGCAGGCAGAGAAAGAGGGGGAAGCAGACTCTCTGCTGAGCAGAGAGCCCAATGTGGGGCTCAATCCCAGGACCCTGAGATCATGACCTGAGCCGCAGGCAGAGGCTTTAACCCACTGAGCCACCCAGGCGCCCGGGCAGCATTTCTTAAACCGAAGAATTTCTTGATGACCTCTTGATGGCCTATAAATGCAGATTACCAGCTCCTGCTCCCAGAGACTGATTCAACCCGTTGAAATGAGACTGAAATCGACATCCTCTACAGGAAGCCCCTCAGTTTCCTACTATAAAATCAGGGTCTTTGATGAAGTCAGTGTTTCCAAACTTGCCTGACGGTGAGCATCACCTGGAACTCTTGATAAACATTCAGATATGGCATCAGACTCTCCAGGGGAAGAAGGGAGTGGGATCTGTGTGTTTAATAAGAATCCGAGCTTCTCTTGGATAGTTCCACGTTACCCCTTTGATTAAGTGAGTTTTTTGTAAATATTGCCCCAAACTCCTCTGAATGATCTCTCCGGTTCTACAATATTTTGATTCTTCCTAATACAAAGTCCTTATTTAATTAGGAACCAATAGCCATGAACTTTAAAGGAAAAAGTGTGGACTGTAGACAGAGCAGCTGCAATTCTCCAAGGGGATATATATGAATGATAGATCCAGAACTTATCTTTTATATCTTTGTCAAGGCTAAATATTTCAGATATTTTTACATTTTTAAAGAAACTGCCACTGCAAAGATTTAAGAGATTCCTTAAATGTCAAGGTTGCATGCTAATGCTTCTGTGCTGCTTCCTCACTGGGGATATTAAAGTGATGGAATACTACGTAATAAAATAAAAACTCCAGACCCAAAGGAAGATCAGCCTTCAGGTTAAAAAAAAAAAAAAGTCAACTTTTTCAGCAAAAAAGGAAATAAGTCCAGTCAAAAACAATAACAGTGACAAAAAGGGACTGAAAGGACACCTTATGGCACCGCACTAAAGGAATGATGTGTCATTTGGAGAAGTTATAAAGAGTCTGCCGCAGAGGAAGGCGTTGATTCATAGGAGCGAATATTACACGGCCGAAGATTTTCCATACCGAAATGATTTTTCTCTATGTATTGTACTGCTTTATGACCCTATTTGCCAACAGTTGTAAAATTTAAAATCTGTTGGCTTTTGAATGTTTCGGTCAAATAAATCTTCTGCTATAGACTTTCTGGAAAAGTTAACAATTATTGAGCCCTTCTGTGGGCCAGGTCCTGGCCCCAAGTGCTTCTCTTGCACCAACTCATCTAAGTCTTCCATCGGCCCTATGGAGTGTGTTCCAGCAGGACTCCTCTTGGAGAGGTGAGGAAACTGAGCACAGATCATTTCACTGGACGGCACAGTCGCGAGGCTTTGTGAGGAAGCCGGGACTCAGAGGTAAGGGAACGGGCTGTCACGCCATACTCCAAGCCGTGTCCCAGGAGAGTGGTGGTGGCTGGTCAGTGTGGACGGTGATGAGGAGCACACTGCCTCTCTACTTTCTGTCCTCATTCAAAATCGAGTCATTATTGGGGCACCTGGGTGGCTCAGTAGGTTAAGCGTCTGCCTTTGGCTTAGGTCATGATCTCAGGGTCCTGGGATCAAGCCCCACATCGGGCTCCCTGCTCACTGGGGAGCCTGCTTCCCCCTCTCTCTCTGTTGCTCCCCCACATGTGCATGCACTCTGTGTGTCAAATAAGTAAAATATTTTTTTTTTTAAATCGGGTCATTATTATTAGCAAATGTTTAGGTAGGTCTGAGCCAGGTTTCTCATTGTCCAAAAAAAAAAAAAAAAAAAAATTACAAATAAGGGAAAGTCTAGAATGAACCCTAGATTACTGTTGGAAACATCAGTATGACCTCGTACGAGTTTAACACAGGCAGATTGGCAGATAGACAAATCAGAACTGTGGATGTATCCTCGGGTTTGTATGCACACATGTGTTTCCTAGCCTGTCTCATTAGAGCGCCTAGAAACAAGGACACTTGAGAAGCAAGGACCAGACCCAGCAGCAGGCCTTGGTTTCCAACACCGTTCTCTGATAAAAGAACCAGGAATCCTTGGAGAAATGGCCCATTCCAGGGCAAGATCAGGAAAAGAATAGGATGAGCCTGGAGCGTCTTGTAGTGTCATAAAGTAATGAAATAATCAAAGAACAAAACAATGGGGATATATACATAGATAAGAGCCTGTTGTTGTAACTGGGTTCCCTAGATCCTGATCCTGTATTTGTCTACTTGGCATCAGGGGGCCACACGAATGACCAAAATTGTTTCTAGCTCCCCAGCGATCCAGCTTTTTGCGAGTGTGTCAAAATCATATTACAAACCTTCTAAGCACTTCCCGATCCGTATCCCCAACCACCTCCTTCACTGATTCACGCACACTGAGAAGTCACAAATTCCCCGGCTCTGTACCAACCCAGGGCCAGGTCCCAGACGAGGAACAGCCCCTAAGGCTCAAAGCCTGCCTGAATTATTCAAAAGAATTTGAAAGGGTTTCCTTGCTCGGTCTTGCCTTCCCCTCTCTCCCGTGTTCATATCCTTCTTTCTACGTCATTAGCCTCTCTGTGTCGTCACGGGGTCACCCCCGGAAATGGCGTCTCACCGGTACATTTTAGCGTGCCAGCCTGGAATGGCCTGCAATGGCCAAAACAGGAACAATTTGAGCAACCAAATCAATAACACGGCTCTGGATTACAGCCCCAAATAAAATAAATATACGTGAGTCCAATAATAGGTACATGATTGAATAAATAAATGTGGAAAAGGAACCCATTTTCCCCACGGAAGAATTCCAAATAATTTATGCAGATATTTCTCCCTCAAGGAGATGAAGCCCGTTCTCCCCTCCCTCCCTTGAGTATGAGCTGGAGTCAATGACTCATTTTAAAAAGTAGGAGGGAAAAATGGTAACTTTATAGTGGAGAAAGTTGGCAACACGAAGTGATCGAGGCTAATATATTACTAGTGACATCATATTGGTAACACATACCCTGATATGATGTCATAAGAAGGGCATCTCACCCTGCGTTATGCTTCCCCCCAACCCCTAACTCCAGTCTAATCACCAGAAAGACATCAGACAAGCAAAGATTGCGAGACATTCTCTGAAACAGGTCATGGAAGACAAGAAAAGATTGAGAAACAGTCATAGACCAGAGTGGACGAAGGAGATATGATGACTAAAAGGTATCCCATTGGATTCTGGAACAGAAAAGACATCGATGAAATCGGAACAAAGTCAGGAGTGAACAGTAATGCTCCAGTGTTCATTTCGCAGCTTGACAAATGGACCGCGGTTTTATAAGATTTCCACATTAGGGGAGATTGGGCAAAATGTTTATGTGAGGATTCTGTACTACAACGTTTCTATATGGAAACCTAAAATCATTCCAAAGTGGAGAGCTGACTGGAAGAAAATTAGTTCATGTAAACCTAAGATAGCTTTTCTGTGAGCTCAAATACTGTCCTGGGACAGGAAATCAGGTGATATGGCCCTTTATGGATACACAGGTTTTGTGTTGTTGGGTTTTTTTGTTGTTGTTGTTGCTTTTTTTGTTTGTTTGTTTTTTGTTTTTTGGTAATCTCTATACCCAGTGTGGGGCTCAAACTTATAGCCCTGAGGTCAAGAGTCACATGCTCTGCTGACTGAGCCAGCGAGGAGCCCTGAAATGTCTTTAAATGTGCAAAGACAACCATCACCTTTTACAGCAGGTTGGTTGATCTAACTGCATGAAAGGAGGCTACACTATTTGTATCTTTTTTTTTTTTTAAAGATTTTATTTGACAGAGAGAAACACAGCGAGAGAGGGGACACAAGCAGAGGGAATAGTAGCGGGAGAAGCAGGCTTCCCACCAAGCAGGGAGCCCGATGCGGGGCTCGATCCCAGGACCCTAGGACCATGACCTGAGCCGAAGGCAGATGCTTAATGACTGAGCCACCCAGGCACCCCTACACCATTTGTATCTTGAAATTTCTTCTAAATCTATGATTCTAGCTTGATAAGAATATAATTTAATTTCATTTAATTCATGCAATGTTGGGTAGCAATCTATGAATGCCAGGAAATATCTGTCTTACGATCTATTTTGAAATATTGTATATTTTGGGTATAACAATGTCTGTTGGATTACACAATCAAACCTCATGAAATAACATTTTTTGGGGACAAATAAGAATAACTAGAATTTTTTAAAACTTCCAGACAAAAATATTTAAATCATATTAATTCTAAATACTTTTCCTTTAGAAAGATTCCAGTTTACGTAGACGAATAATGCCTTTCGAAAACCCAGTGTTCTTGAATGGCTGTTTTGTGTAAGACACCGTTCAGTACATGTGGTGAACTGGTGATAGTCACAGGTTAAATGCTCAAAAAATAGAATTCTAAAACATCATACATTACATTATTTAAAGTATACTAGGGAGGCACATATAAAAACCTATTTAAATATGTAATGCTACATACATCTGTGCACAATCTTTAGCTATAAAGTTTTCTTTGTTCTTGAGAGTTCAGTGTAATATAGAGGAAATAAAGCCCAACCAAACAGCCAAATAGCAGATGAAACAAACGGACTCTGCATTGCCAAAAAGGCCAGAAAATTCTCCTGTTTTGGCGCGTCCACTGTAAATGGCATGAAAGGTCCATTCTTCCGCCATTGTGGTTGTATGCTACATAACCTTATGCTTCTTCATTGTTATATATTGACCCATCAAAATTTATATCACGGATCATAGAATAATAATTTATAAAGCACACAGTTAAAAATAAACTGAGCACCGTAAAACTAATTCGGGCTCAACGGCTTGAGAAATCACATATGGAGATGTTCTTGACTTAAATGCATTCACTGGAGCCACATATTAGCTCAACTCACTCTGGGTGGATTTCTGTCTCACTCTGTAAAGGCAGGACCTGCATTGATTTCTGTGCTCATAGTAATTTTGTACACAAATACATACCAGGCAGTATACGTGGTGTTTGCAAACACACGGTTAAAAGTCATGGCCAATCAGATTCCTGCCGGCTTGGGAACCATCTGGCTGTTCTTTGTTTTTTTTTTGAGTGAAATAGCTACAAAGTTCACTCCTATGTTTTGCTTTGGTTTCTCAATGCAAAAAAAAAAAATGTGGACAACAGGGGCTTTTCCTTTTAGCAGAGAGCACCATTGGCCCCCTTTTGAAAAGTCCAAGGTGCAAGTTGGAAGATTTTCCCTACAAAGGGGTGAAGCAACCTCTCATTGATCGTCAAAGTGCAGTTTTGGGCTCCATTCAAGGGTTCCTGGAGGCCTGAATGCGTGTGCTGCCCTGGCTTCCTCCAGAATGGGTAACTCGCCTGGCTGGAAGGGTTTGCGAGCCCCCAGGACCGGGAGCAGGACCTTACAGGAGCAGGTCTAAGGGGCTGCCAAGGAACTGTGAAGAACAGACCGGTCCGAGGAGGAGGGACGCTCTGAAATCCCACCGCCCTGCCCCTGCAAAAGATCCACCCGCCGGGTCTGACCACTGTTTCAGAATCTACCAAGTTTCTCCCCTTCCTCTTTCTTTCCCTTTCGGTAAAGGTGGAACAGACGTGCGCCTGAATGTGGAGAGATGGGCGTGTAGTCCTTTTGGGTACGTCTGTCCTGCAACTTAGGAGCAGGAGATGAAGCTGTGGTGGTCCAGGGGGAAAGCCTGGACCTCGGGAGCCAGAAAGATCCTTGCTGGATCGCTGGCTGCCCCACATACTAGGCGGGTGACCCTAACAGTCAGGTCACTGTGAGCTCCCACGCCCCTATTCCTCGCACGGCAACGCGAGCGCCTTCTTGAGGCAACTGTAGCGAGCACCGAGCTCCTGAACCTAAATGGGTCTAAGTAGGATTCCACCCCGAGAATGGGTTCACCTTCCCTTCTCTTCCTGTCTTGTCCAGCCTCTAAGTCTTGTCTGTCTCTGCCCGCCTTCCCTCTGTCTTTAGCTCCTTACCCCAACAGGTAATTCACATGATCTTGGATGTACATTTTAAAATACTTGGTCCCCTTACTAAGTTTAATGTCTTCAAGTTTCTAACTTAGAAATCTCCTGATTTCAAGTCTTGCCCTGTCTCCGACAATAGCTGTTTAAAAATTGTAATGGACTTTCTTCCCCCACCTCCCCACATCTAAATCCTCATCCTAATTTGGGTATGCCCGAATATGGGAGATTTGATGGAAGGCAGGGGATTCCTCCTGCTAGATGAACCAGGATGGGGAAAAACGCCATGTCGATTTAGCCCAGCCAATCAGATGCTCCCAAAGTGGTGATGGATTGGGCTCTGCCAATCAGATGCTCCCAAAGTGGTGATGGCTTGGGCTCAGCCAATCAGATGCTCCTGGTGTGGTACTGGATTGGGCTCAGCCAATCAGGTGCTCCCAGGTGGTGATGGATTGGGCTCTGCCAATCAGATGCTCCCAGGTGGTGATGGATTGGGCTCAGCCAATCAGATGCTCCCAATGTAGTGATGGATTGGGCTCTGCCAATCAGATGCTCCCAAAGTGGTGATGGATTGGGCTCTGCCAATCAGATGCTCCTGATGTGGTGATGGATTGGGCTCTGCCAATCAGACGCTCCTAAAGTGGTATGGATCGGGCTCAGCCAATCAGATGCTCCAATCGAGATGTGACCAAGGTGAAGCAGTCAAAGAAGCGAGGGAGCGCAAACTCTCGAGGTCTGGAGCCATGGGTCTCCTGCGCCTGTGATGGGCCAGAGGTTCAACAGTGGCCAGAGCCCGAGCCACAGATCCCTCTCAGTTTGCACAGAAAAGTCCCCTTTCACCCTCAGGCAGTTAATTTCCTCCCGTGTCTTGTGGCTCCCGCTTCCAGACCGCTCTCCAGAGTGAAGCCTTCCAAGACCTGTCTAGAGCCATTCTCGGGGTTTGGGCGCCATTGCTTTGGGAATCTGGCTCCCACATCAAAGTGACGGGCTACCGCACATCTCTCAGGAACCCTCTCTGATCGCTGCTGCTTGAAATTTCATTTTAGTAACCTGACTTTAATTTCCTTTCTTCTCCCATCCGCATTTCCGAGTGTACTTGTTGAGTGTGCCCGCGCGTGTGTGCGTGCACATCTTCCACGTGCCTGTCTTCCAGTTTCTATCTCTTCAGTCTTCTCTCGGTGAAGCCTGACTTGGAGCCGAAGGTCACAAAGTCATCTCTCACTAAAAAACCAATAAAGCCAAAAATCAGCAGAAAATACAGGATTCAAAGACCCTTGGACATCCTGCAGATTTTTAAAAATCTTTAGCTTAAGCACGTTGACTCTGTCCTCACTGCATTTTCTCGAACTTTCTGGGACTACAATTCCAAAGGGAAGAAACACAAGTTAGATAAATACACAGTCATAGTAGATGTGATAAGTTTGAAGTCATAGCAGGTGGCTTCCCCTGCGTTTTTCAATCCAGGGCATTGTAACCGTCTCTCAGTTACTGTTTCTTTGCCTTTCTCTTCAGGCTGCTGCTCCTGACTTCACCTCCCTTCCAGAGAAAGCCTGCCGTCAATGCTAGCTCAGGGGAAAACGCTTCTGCTGGACTTAGGGTTCCACAACATCTCTGCGTTTTTGGGTCTTTGGGCCGATGAGAGCAAACTAAGACATTTACTGACCAAAATTCAATGCGTAGAAGCTAAGCTCACGGAATTGGACAAGCCGTGTGACCTTGCTTTCTAGACTCTTTCTCAGCATTCTTGTCCTTCATTCTGGGTTTGCTTCCCATTTCCTTTCTGTTACCCATGTTTGTGGCCCCAACTGTGGCTTTTGTGCTGAAGACTTTGAAATCTAGAACCCTAGTTTCACTCCCACCCCCCAAGGTCTACACAGACTTTCCAAACGCCAGGTAAACATCTTCATGACTATATCTGGCTAACAACTCCCTCAACCAATCCATTGTCTTTTCAACCACACTTTCCCCTCCTGTTTTCCCTCCCTCCCTTAATGGCTTTATTACCTTCTACTGTGAAGTCACTCAACCATCATGAATTTCCTTCCTTCCTCATGCCTTGTCCCCAAGCTCCTAAACCTGTTGCCCACTGAGTCTCACTTTTCATTTCTCCTCATTCCCAGTCACTGTGCAAAGTAGAGACTCATCATCCACCTGTCCAATATTTTGCATTACTTCCAAATTATTTTCCCTACCTGCAGCTTCGGATAGTCCTCCTCCAAGGAATTCTTTTCCTAAAACAAAAATGATATAATTTTTCTCTGAAAATGTCTTTGTGGCTTTTTGTTGCCTAATTTAGCAGATGAAACCAAAATTACTTCTAATGGCATTTACGATTTCCTATGATATACAAAACA
>JAQQSY010005574.1:0-11576 GCA_028646535.1 Procyon lotor | reverse complement strand
TAAATGTCTTCTTTTCTGTCTCTCTGTACAATATTTTGAAAACCATACCAACTTGTTACAAATAAATCCATATATAATTATGCCATAACAAAAGATTTAAATAGATAAACAGTCCTAAGCAGCCTTTTTTTCTGTTAGGGAACTAGCTCATTGTTTCCTTTTCAGCTTTGGAATCAGATGGATCTGTGTTTGATTCTACTTTTGCCACTCTTTAGCTCTTATCTTGGCTAAGTTCATTGTCTGAGCCTCAGTTTCTCATCTGTTTTTTTAAAAAATGAGGGTAAAACTTATTGTCATCAGAGTGGGGGTAAATGAATTAATATATGTAAAATACTCAATGCAGTGCCTAGCATATAACACGCTTGATAAGTGGTTGCTGCAGTTGTTTTGTTATTATTGACTGAGACAGGAAATAATATTATTAAAAATATTTAATCATTTTAAAATACATATATTTTCAATCAGTGTTAATCATACTCTTGAAAAGAAACTCTGCCCATTTTTGTTTCTGAAGTACCCTTTTAGGCACCTCTGGTGGATTGTATATTACACAGATCTAACCAGGTATTTTTATTTTAATTCTACTTGTTTTTTATGAAACATCATTGGCTCTTTTGCAGTTTTGTTATGTAAAATATTTGACATATTCACCATGTTTCATAGTAGACTTAATCTAATCTTGTAGTTTAAGAGGGGAGTAGGAAGTGCTACTCCCCAGCCCCTAGCACCGTGACTGCCTGTACCCACCTGGCATTGCCAGGACGTCTCCGGGGACTCCACAGCTACACCGTCTCCAAAGCAGTATTTGTACTTCTGGATTCCCAAACACGGGTTTTTGTTAGATATCCACAGTGACTCCCCAGATACAGAGTATTCCACTCCGGGTGTGAAGTGACATTTCTGATGTTTTCTCATAACTCCAGACAATTATTATTCTTGTTTGCATTTTCTAGGTTTGAAGAAAAGGCCCAGATGGATCCCCTTAGTGCTCTGAAGTATTTACAAAATGATCTTTATATTACTGTGGATCATTCAGACCCAGAAGAGACAAAAGAGGTAAAGGTGGTAATAAACTCCAGAAAGTGAACATTAAAAAAAAAAAAAAGTCTTTCTAACTCGTACTTGCTGATTTTTCTCTTAGATGTTTAAAGGAAAATGAGGAAAATACGATGACACTAATAATTTTTAAAGTAGCACAGAGCAGATGAAATAAAAATTGAATAGGCTTACTTTCGTGGGATGGTAAGAGGTTCAGGTCACACAGAAAGCCCTTGATCCATTAAGAAAAGGATTCTCAGGTTTAAAGTTTTAACTTAGACATTAGTTTTGTTTGTTGGGAAGGAAATAGAAATTTTTACTTACATAGTCCCATGCTTCTTTCACTTAAGGATTACATAATGGCTCAATATAAACTTTTCTGTTGATACTCCAAAATCCATAAGAGAAAAAAGAAAACTCTCCTTTTTCATAAGAAGAAAGTGAAGAGAGGTTGGTAGGAGTAGAATCACTGCTACCTTGATAATTTAGTTATATGAATATCATAGCAGGATAGTTCAACTACAGTCTACTGACTTCTTTCATCAGATGTCCCTGACCTTGAGAAATGAGTAGCAGATCATTATTTTTCAGGGTTTTTTCTGTTACCTAACACTGGAGAGAAAAGAAAAGATTAATATTTTTAGGGCATGCTTGGTTATCTAAAGTGTGTGAATACAACAGCAGTGAGTTTCATAGTCTTATAACTGGTCTTCCTACTAACCACTGAGATTCCTTTTGTCACGTTTAACTTTTGCCAAACATCCTTGTTCATAGTTCATCTAGCAACATCTGAACTGCAGTCCATTTTACCTTCCACTCACAGAATTGGTGCTGATGATATCATCTATTACCTATTCTCTGTTGCTTTGCTTCGGCTTTATAATAGCAACAGCAAGCAGTGCTTTTTTTCTTGTTCAGCAATGACACATGTTTCAGATTTAATGTTAGATCACTTTCAGGTACCAGGTTCATTGTACTTTCAAGCAGTAGAGCCTGCATGCCCTTGGCACCAAAACAAAGAGATTCTCTTTCATAGTTGCCTACTGGGAAAATAAGTCCAATTGCTCTTAGTCAGTATTGGTTAAAACTCTTCCCTAGGCGAAGAACCAGTAGAACATGCTCTAGAATCCTCCTGGAGGGGGACAGGGGGACAGTTGTCTCTCCTTGAGTCTTCAGTCAATTCATGATACTATTTGAAATGGGGAAATTAGGGGGCGCCTGGGTGGCTCAGTCATTAAGCATCTGCCTTCAGCTCAGGTCATGATCCCAGTGTCCTGGGATCGAGCCCCTCATCGGGCTCCCTGCTCAGCAGGAAGCCTGCTTCTCCCGCTACCGTTCCCTCTGCTTGTGTTCCCTCTCTCGCTGTGTTTCTCTCTGTCAAGTAAAATATTTTTAAAAAAAGAAAGAAAGAATGGGGAAATTAGCATAGTTTGGCTAAGTAGCAGAATATGTTTGGTTTCATCTGTTACGGCTTATAACTAAAACATAGTTGTGAAGAGTCTATTAATATTCATTTTTATTAGACCATGCATTTGAAAGTTATAAATAGATTTCCTTGTGTTTTCTCCATAGTCTATCTAAAATGGCTGTCACCTGGGAACATTCATTTTTCTCTTATTTTTTAAAACCAAACCAAAACAAAATACTGCAAAGTAAATAAATTCAGCTGTGTGAACTGCAAGTAGGCCAAAGAAAACAGACAGTTTGTTCTTAAAGCTAAGCTAATGGGAAAAACTGGGGCAGGGAGGTATCTCAAGTTCAAACAGAGCCATTTTTAAAATTTTGGTAGCGGGTTTCTCTTTTTCTCCTTTCCTCGGTAGTTTAAAATTATGATTTTGTATGCCACAGACTTCCATTTTTTTTAAAGCTTTATTTATTAAGAGTTGTTTAGCCCTAATAGAAGTTGGTTAAAATGGTACTGTGCATGTGTGTGTCAGCATTGCAGTTGCTTCAGAGACTTTTTCAAAACAATACACTCACCCTAAGATTCTCTTGTGTGCTCTTATGTAACAGAAAACACTCCTGACATTGAGGATTACTGGTTTATAAGATTATTATTTGGTTTAAAAATATGTAAATGGACTTTGTTTTGGGAAAAGAAATCCTTTGGTGACAGTTCTAGCATATATACTTAGAGTATTTGCCGGTAAGGCATATAGATCTTCACTTTCCTTAGAAGATACCATTCCACTTATCAAAAAAGACCTTCCTGTTGCTTTCTGTAGAAGCTTGTTTTTGTTCTCTCTGTATATTTTACAGAATTTTTTATTATATTAAGTGATTATATCAGCAACTAGAAGTAGGTTTTAGATTTTTCTCTTTTTTGGGAAGCTGATGACAGTGATCATCATTATGCTTGTTATTGGAAAAATGATGGTGGACTTACCAGCTGTGTACCAGATAATGATTCTTTGCTTAACTCCAGTCTCCAGAACGTGGATTCTAAATTGGCAGTGAGCTGCTGATAAACCTTATGAAAATGGTATTTTTTTCCTAGAAAAGGCCTGGGAGAAGGTTACCTAAATTAATTCTGCTGTTTTCAGAGAAGATTCTATAATAGAGAAGGAATGAGACAAACAAGTTTTTGAGCCAGTATTGCACATTTTGTATTAATTACATTTCTGCGGAGCTTCCAAACTATTGGTGTCATTCATTTAACAGATGTGTATTGAGTCCCTACAATATGCCAGGCATTCTTCTGGGCACAGGAAATATATTGGTGAACCAAACAAAATACCTGCCTGGGTGGTACTTACTACTAGTGGTGAGAGATGATAAACTTATTAAATAAGCAAATTACATAGTATATTAGTAGTGATAGGTATTAAGGGAGAATTAAAGAGAGATAAAAAGTGTAAAGAAAGATCAGAATTAGAAGGAGTGAGAATTGAACAGTTGCAATATTAAATAGGATGCTCTTAATAGGCCTTATTTAGAAATGAGATGTACACAAAGACTTGAAAGGTGTGAGGAAGTGATGTAAGCAGATAATTTGGGGAAGATAATTCCTGGCAAAGGGAGGGTTAGAACAAAGACCCAAGAGTGGGGCCATCCAGGCTTTGTTTAGGAGAACAGCAAAGAGGCCACTGTGGCTGGAGTAGAGGTAAGAATGATGGCAGTAGTCACAGATGAGGTCAGAGAGGTAAGAGCAAGGATTGGGAGATCAGATTGTGAATGACTTCGTAAGTCAGCATTAGGACTTTGGTTTTCACTCTGAATGAATAAGTAGCCAGGTCAGGATATTGTGCAGAGGAGTGATGCAATCTGCTTTATGTCTTACCTGACTTAAGATCACTCTGCTGCATTGAGAATAGATTAAAGGAGAGTAAATGGAGGCAGAGAGACCTATAAGAGGGATTGTAGAAATTGAAGCAGGGGATTATTGTAGTGCACACCAAAGTAGCAGCAGTAGAAGTAGAGGTAAAGTAAATCAGATTCTCAATATATATTAAAGGTAGAACCAGCAGTGGGAATGCATAGTGGTATAGCCACTATGGAAAACAGTAGGGAGGTTCCTCAAAAAGTTAAAAATAGAACTACCACACAGTCCAGCAATGGCACTACTAGGTGTTTACCCAAAGAATCCAAAAACACTAATTCAAAGGAATACGTGTACTTTGATGTTTATAGCATTATCTACCATAGCCAAATTATGGAAATAACCCTAGTATCCATCAGTTCACATACACACACATACACAAAATTGAATATTACTCAGCCATAAAAAAAAGAATGAAATCTTGACATTTGCAACAGTATAGATGGAGCCCGAGAGCATTATGCTAAATGAAATAAGTCAGAGAAAGACAAATACCATATGTTTTCACTCATGTGTGGAATTTAAGAAACAAAACAAATGGGCGAAGAGGGAGAAAAACCAAGAAACAGACTTTTTTAAGTACTCTCTACACCCGACATGGGACTCAAACCTGCAACCCCAGCTCCAGAGTCACACGCTCTACCAACTGAGCCAGGCAGGTGCCCCAACAGACTTAACTATGGAGAACAAACTGATGGTTATCAGGAGGCGAGGGGAGGGGAGGGGAGTTAAATAGGTGATGGGAACAAAGGAATACACTTGTGATGCGCAGTGGGTGATGTGTGGGAGTGTTGAATCACCATATTGGACACTGTGTGTTACTAGACCTTAAATAGAAACTTTAAAAACAAAAGTAAACCCAGCGGAATTTTATGATTGATTGTGGATGTAGCGTTTGAAAGAATGACTCCAGATTTACTAGCATTTGTAGATGGAGTTTTTAGTATCGACTGAAATGAGAAGCCTCTGGGTAGACCCAGTCTGTGGTCATAGGTGGGGGCTCCTGATTGGGATCAGGAGTAAAATTGGTTATCTCCAGTTTGAGGTGCTTGTGGACCAGCCAATCTTTATACGTTGAGGTGATAGGTGGATATTCATGTCTGGCTTTGTTGAAATTGTGCAATATCACTTGGTACCTGTTAAAATCCTAGGCCAGAATGTATCAGTTCTACTTAATCAGATTATTAGAAGAATAGTTTTCACCCTGTCCTTTTGTATGTAAAACCAATGGGTTTATCTTTCACCTTAGAAGTCAGAAAAGAGGAACAAATTAACCCTCAAATAAGTAGAAGATAGGAAATTAGTGAAATAGGAAACAATAGAAAAAAATTTAAAAAGTGAGAAGTTGGTTCTTCGAAAAGGTAAATAAAATAGCAAGACTTGCATAAGTCACTATATCAAAAAATAGTGAAAGTATAAATCATCAGCATTATTATGGACCCTATTATGGACCTTCCATACATAAAAAGGGAATAAGAAGATATTATGAACAGCTGTCAACAAATTCAGCAACTTGATGAAATGGACAAATTCCTTAGAAGACACAACAAAACAGACACAGGAAGAATTAGAAAAACTTAAGGAACTCCATATCAATTACAGACATAGATTGAATTTGTATTTGAAAACTTTGTAACAAAGAAAACTGTAGTTCTAAATGGCTTTCTCAGTAAATTCAGTCAACATTTAAGGAAGTAAAAATAGCAACTCTTCATAGATTCTGAGAAGGCAGAGGAAGACAGAACACTTTCTACATTCTGTTATGAAGCAGGTTGACTCTGATATTAAAAACTCAACAAAAATATTACAAGCAGAGAAAATTATAGACCTATTGTAAATGTAGGTGCAAAATTCTTTTTTTTTTTTTTTTTAAGATTTTTTAATTTATTTGACAGAGACACAGGGAGAGAGGGAACACAAGCAAGGGGAGTGGGAGAGGGAAAAGCAGGCTTCCCTCTGAGTAGGAGCTTGATGCAGGGCTCGATTCCAGGGCCCCAGGACCGAAGCTGATGGCAGATGTTTAACGACTGAGCCACCCAGGCGCCCCAAAGATGTAAAATTCTTAATAAAATTTTAGCTAATTAAATCTAGCAATATATAAAAAAGGTTAATGTACAATGGCCAAGTGAGGGTTTATTCTAGGAATATAAGGTTGGTTTAACATTTGAAAATCAGTCATTCACCACCCTGACAGAATGAAGGAGGAAAACCACAGATCATCTCACTAAGTGAAGAAAGAATAAGGATTTGGGGGGGAAAAAAAAAGAAGAAGCATTTGACATGATTCAAAACCCATTCATGGCTTAAAAAAAAAGAATTCTTAGCAAACTAGAAATGAAAAGAAACTTTCTAAATGTCATAAAGGGCATCTATGAAAAACATAATTAGTACTATACTTCATTGTAAAACATTTTCCCTAAAGATGACAAGGAGAGGCTGAGGCTGTCTGCTGTCAGTAGACACACTCTATTCAGCATTGTGCCAGAAGTTGTAGCTAGTGCAATTAGAAAAAGAAGTAACCAGCATATGGAATGGAAAGGAGAAAGGAAAATTGTGTGTAGATCACATTACCGTGTGCATGGAAAACCCCATGCAGTCTACAAAACAGTAATACTAAGATAAGTGAATTAAGCAAGATTAGAGAATACAAGGTCAATAGAGAAAAAATTTTATATTAGCAACAAACAATTTGAAAATGAAAATTTTAAACCTGTTTATATTAATGCCAAAATAAATAATGTAGTAATAAGTCTATTGTAAGAAGTTAAAGAAGACCTAAATAAATGGAGAGAGATCACATTTATGGATTGAAAGACTAAGAATTACTAAGACGTCCATTCTCCCCAAATTGCTTTTTAATTTAATGCAATCCCTATCAATATTATGGCAAGTTTGGGTTTCTTTGTTTTTGTTGAAAAAAAAACAGACAAACTGATTACAAAATTTATATGGAAAAGCAGAGGCCCTAGACTAGTCAAAACACCCTTGAAAACAGAAAAACAAAGTTAGAGATTTCATACTACCTGATTTCGGGATTCTGTAGAAGCCATAATAATCAAAACATTGTGGTACTGGCTCACGGATAGGCACACCAGAGTTCAGAAGTAGAACCACATGTATGTGGTCAATTTTTTGTTTTGTTTTGTTTTGTTTTTGGCCAGGGTGCCAGTCTAGTGGGGACTTAGTAGTCTTTTTAACAAATAGTGCTGATATATCAACTCCTGTCTCACTCTTTACACAAAAACTAATATAAGATGGACCTAAATATAAAATCTAAAACAGTAAAGCTTCAAGAAGAAAACATCTTTACAACTTTGGGATGGGCAGATTTCTTGGACATAACACAAAGGCAATAACCGTAAAAGAAAAAATATGGGACATCTGGGTAGGAAATCAGTTAGGTGTCTGACTTGATTTGAGCTCACATCATGATCTGGGGTTTGCGAGATTGAGCCCTTGTTGGGCTCTGCACTGGGCATGGAGCCTGCTTGAGATTCTCTCTCTTTATCCCTCTTCCCCTTTCCTCCACCCGCCTACCCTGTCACCTGCAATCTCTCTCAAAAAAATAAATAAGTATTTGAAAAAAAAGAAAAAATCTTGACAAGTTGGGATTTCAACAGAAGTAAAATTTCATAAGACATTAGAAAAATAGGGGCGCCTGGGTGGCTCAGTGGGTTAGGGCCTCTGCCTTCAGCTCAGGTCATGATCTCAGGGTCCTGGGATCGAGGCCCAAATCGGGCTCTCTGCTCAGCAAGGAGCCTGCTTCCTCCTCTCTCTGCCTACCTCTCTGCCTAACTGTGATCTCTCTCTCTCTATGTCAAATAAATAAATAAAATCTTAAAAAAAAAAAAAAAAAAGGACATTAGAAAAATAGACAAGCCCCAGACTAAATAATACTTGCCGTAGATATATATAACAGAGGACTAATTCCCAGAATATTTAAAAAAAAACAAAAGAAAAACCCATGGATTTTAAATTCTTCCTTTTGTTCCCTTTTTCCTAACTCTTGCTTAGATAATTCCTTTAGAATATTTGTCCAGTTTCTGACCTTCAAAAGACTATTTATCAGAGGTTAACAAATATTAATGTGATTGATACCTGAAATTTTAAAGGCGGGAAGCACAGGTATAAAATACATCTTGAGAAGTCAGTGGTATCAACCACTTAGGTCTTACAGAGTTCTTAAGTAATTCCATTGAGATTCTGCTCATTGTTCTACTCTCCCTTTCATTTACCTATTTTGCAGCATCCTCATTCAAGATAAAGATAAATAGTTCTCCCAAATTAAATACCATAGTTCTAAATATTCTCAATTTCAGTTGATCTGTTATTTGTTCACAGTACATACTTGAATAAATTTTAAAAATAAAATAATTCCAAGATTTGGTTCAGTATTTGGAAAGCAGTCCAGTAGAGAAATCAGCATATTCTTTCATCTAAAGGTAGTGTTCTTCTTGCAGCTACTTGGTGAATAGACTCAGGCAGCACACGTGCAGAGACATACCGTGGCTGATAAGTGATATGTTATTTTTCTCTAATGTGCTTAGCGAGCTAATTTGCTTCTATTTTTCTTTTACAGTTTCAGCTCCTAGCTTCAGCTCTGTTCAAATCTGGTTCAGATTTTACAGCTCTAGGTAAGTATTCCAGTGTAGTTTATCCAGCCTAGATGGCCTTGCATTTGGGGAATTGGGTTTTGGTTACTTTTAAATGAAACATCAGGTGAGATGTTCATCTAAATAAATGGAGCAAGTTTCAAGGTAGTATGCAAAATTTCTAATAACCTGCTACAAAGTTATTTTCCATGCATCAGTCACCAGTTCATGGGTTAGTTTGCATAATTGCTGGGTTATTATGCAAACATGTGGCAATAGAAGCATGATCAAAGTAAATTAACTTGTTTAGCATTGTTTTGGAATGTAAGCTGTAAATTACTGATGCACTTATTATGAAGTAACACTTCTTGGTTAAATGATTTTTCCTCTCAGTTTGTCCCTTGTGGAATTACATGGGATCAACAGATTGGTGATGGTATAGGCAGTGAAAAAAATGTTTTGAGATCTAAGGAAATGCATTATCTCTTTCCTGAAAATGAAAATTTATGTGTGCTGTTATCTTAATTGTTTAAGAAAGATTCTACTTGAAACTCTGGTGTTTCTTAGACACCCTAGATAGGGGCATCAGTCTCCATTTAGGAGTAATGAATTATAAAAGTAAGCTAGACTGTAGTGAAGTGAGGACTCTCTAGAAGTTCCATAATCCAGAGTTTTATTCAGGTCAGTTTTTAAGAATCTTTTCATTAGGATAAGTCATTATGATAGCTTTACTTTTTCAACAAGATTATAGACTTTTGAAGTATGGGAATTTCCAGCTTTCTTCTTGTCATTATAAAATACAGTCCCACAGTGAATGCTTATTAATTCCATTGATGCCAGTGCTATTATTGTTTGCCTTAGAAATGGGCAGTAATATTGAAATTTTCCAGTATATGTAATATAGATACTATTCTTCATCTCTAGAATAAAATAACATTTTGGAATATCAATTTTAATTTCTTCATTGTTTGTCCTTTTGTGTCCTAAAGGTAAACTATACCTCAAAGAAAAAAAACAGAGCATATATAATTCTGGTGTTTTTCAATGGGATGGGAAAGAATAGGAATTTTCCTTGGGGTCTTCCCCTTTCTTGCTCCATAACCAGTAATTGAGGCTTCTCCACTGATTTAGGCAACTCTAGTCCTGAGTTCTAATTCCAGAATACTTGGGATTCTACAGGACAGGACTGAGCAGACTGCTCAGTAAAACCTAAATTCTCTGAAAATTTATAATAATCATTTACCACGATTCTATACATGCAGGTGTTTTGAGGCTAATAGAGATCTTAACCTTATGATGGAGAACCTAGGTATAAGCATTATTTTAGAAAGTCCATACCCTTGTGAATCTCATCATTTGAAACAGAGATTTAGTGAAACATGAATTGGGTGCCTGGCACATAGATATTCTGTTCGAATAAACCTGTGCCTTGTTTTGTGTGGATACCATAGCCCAGAGCCATTATTTTTATTTTCTTATTGGGCAGCACTAAAATCTCTCTGGCTGACTTATATTTAGCCCTTAGAACAAGAATTTC
Source organism: Procyon lotor (assembly GCA_028646535.1). Classification (NCBI taxonomy): domain Eukaryota; kingdom Metazoa; phylum Chordata; class Mammalia; order Carnivora; family Procyonidae; genus Procyon; species Procyon lotor. Next base: position 1,090 of record JAQQSY010005574.1, on the reverse strand, counting down.
TTGGCAGTTATTTAAATATGTTAGGCTGGTGTCAGCAAATTATTTTACCTTTAACTTAACTCCTTTCTTTGGTCTCTGCCCTGTTCACTGCCAGCTAATATATTTTATCAGGAACAGTTTGTTTTACTTGGATTCCAAGCAAACCTCAGATATGCTGAGAACAATACAAACAATAAAAAAAATATACAAAAAGAAAATTCCTGTGGGGTTTTTATTTCCTACCTGTTTGAAGGGAGGCAGTATCTTTTTTTTTTTTTTTTTTTTTGAAGGGAGGCAGTATCTTTAAGTAGTTAAGAGATGAGAGTGTAGGAGAGCAGTTAAGAGTCAGAATCTATATTCAGATATCAGCTCTGCCACTTGTTGATTTCAGAAGTGACCTTGAGCAAGTCACCTTTTTAATAATTAATTTCTCCATCTATATGATGGAGATAATAAGAGTACTTACCTCAAGGTGTTGAAAGAATTAAATGAAATAATTGTGGGAAACACTTAGCATATAAAATAGTAAGTGTTCCATTCAGGATACTATTATTATTACCTCCCTTAAAAATATAATCTTGGGGAGCCTGGGTGGCTCAGTCAGTTAAGCATCCAACTCTTCATTTTGGCTCAGGTCATGATCTCAGGTTCATGAGCTTGAGCCCCACTCACCAGGAAATCCGCTTCCCTCCCTTTCCCTCTCCACCTGCCCCACAACCCCCCATCCCTACGAATGCACATGCATGCACTCATGCTCTCTTTCTCAAATAAATAAATCTTTTTTAAAAAAAAAGAATTGAAATCAAATGGGTTATTTCATGTATATATGTATACATTTTTTTAGGGTTTTTTTTTTTTTTTTTTTTAAGATTTTATTTATTTATTTGACACACAGAGAGAGAGATCACAAGTAGGCAGAGAGGCAGGCAGAGAGAGAGAGGGGGAAGCAGGCTCCCCGCTGAGCAGAGAGCCCAACGTGGGGCTCGATCCCAGGACCCTAAGATTATGACCTGAGCCGAAGGCAGAGGCTTTAACCCACTGAGCCACCCAGGCGCCCCAGGTTTTGTTTTGTTTTGTTTTTTTGTTTTGTTTTGTTTTGTTTTTAAAGATT
>JAQQSY010005573.1:0-11576 GCA_028646535.1 Procyon lotor | reverse complement strand
CAACTTTGCCGCCGCGACTTTCTCCGCTGTCAGGCCACCCGAAAGTGTCCGAGCGCCTCGCAGACTGCGGCAGGGGAAATGTCCCTTAAAAGTGCGACGAGGTGGGGAAGAGGTGAGTGGACATTGTTGTCTTGTTTACCTCTCTCCCCTTTTACGCTCCCGGCTCCCCGCCCTTCGGAGGACGGAGGCGTAGTCCGGTGACGAAGTTTGGCTGGTAAGTTGTACCTCCTTTCCCTGTTTCCTTCTCTTTTGTTCTTTCACGAACTTGCACAGATTGTTTTATTTGTTGATTTTTAATAGGCAACAGCCAGACAAGGCATTTCTCTCAAGTGCCTTTATTACGGGAGGAGCTGGGGGGTCTGGGGGCGGAGGTATCTCTGGGGGGCATTGCCTCGCCTTCTCCCAGCTGCGCCCCTACCCGAGAAAACGGGCTGAAACGGATGGGGACAAGTCCAGTGTCACCCCCCACCCCGCCCTGACTGTGGTCATGCGAAAGAAAGAGATAGGGAGGTGGGGGTTTCGTAACTTAATTGTCTGCGCAGAGCTCTGCAGGAGCAAGGCACAATACCAAAGCTCTAACAATAGAATGCAGAAGAGGTTTGGGCTGCAGGGGAGTGGACTCTTGAGTTTGTGGTCAAGGGGGTTAGAGCAAACAGGTGAGAGTTCAGAAAGTTTTCTTTGGGGCCGGGGTAGGGTGGAGGAAGCCACAGGTTCCCCACTGTCAGAGATGCAGGGATGGAGGGATGGGGCCTGGACCACTAGTTCAGTCGCCATCCTGAGCGCCCCTTCCAGCTTCGGGACCCACCCAGAATAGCCTATGCAATCCTCGAGATCCACTAGCACCTCTCTCACGGAACCCCCCCCTCCTCCCCACCCCCATTTCCTTGTGTTGGAATAGAAACGGGACCGAGAGCCCCAGAAGCTCCTCAGACCCAGCAGTCCGCCCCGCCTTTTGTGTTTTAACCTTTTGTTTCTATCTGCCACGCCCGCCCAAAAGGGGGACGGCCGTTGCTGTTTCTGCCGGGCGGTGAAACAGCCCGATTCCCTCCTTATTTATAGGCCAAGGGAGACTCCCGAAACTGCTCTCCTAAGTAGCTTCACCTTGCAGTCTTTCCAGGTTGGTTCTTGTTACAGCTTGACCATTCCACCACTAGTAAACACGTCCCCTTACTATGAAATTTCTCTCCGTGCTTTCCCACTTTCCCACAAAAGTTGTTTATGGGTCCCATCACTTGGTGAATAGACTTACATTTAGGGACAAAGTTGGGAGTCGGCGGAGAGTGGGCAAAGGTAGTAGGCTCTGGCACTTACCCTGTGCGCAATTCATAGGATTGTGGGGAACAGGCTTCTCACACTCAACAACGCAAATTTTGGTCATTATCTTCAGGTATGTTTTCTGGGATCCTTCCAAATACCAAGGTAATGTATCACCTTCTCCACTTTCCTCTCCTGTCCCCACCCCTGAGCTAGAGGCTTTCCTCACACCCTTAGACCTAGCCACCTGCCTTTTCAGTTTGACGTGATAAATGAGTATCAGACGGAATGGGCAGCTCAGACCTGGAGGAAACACCCAAACACAGTCTATTTTAACTTCTTAAAGTTAGGATTTTGTATAGTATTGTATAGAAGGGCCATCATTTAAAACTTGCAGCTAGAAATGATTCAAGTGCCAGAACTACGTATATGAAATCTATTACGGCTACGGTTACTAATTTTTTTTTTTTTTTTAAAGAAATTGGGTGTGTAGAATGACTTGGAAGCTAACGTTAATTAATTTTAATTGTATAGGTGCAATTATTGTCATCAGCATCTAGGAAGCGTCACGCAGGGCGTTGACCTCCATACTACACTGTTCTTATCGGATCTTCCCATCAGTGAACATTATGGAAGTAACAATCAGGTCCTTCCTGGATGGAAAGTTTTCAGTCTTCTTCGTTTGGAATTACTTAAACATTAGGATGTTGGGATTTTTGATGGCGCCTTCCCTATGTGGATTACTACAATTTGGTTATTGGGAATTCTCAACCTCAAAGGTACGTCTCTTTTTCAATACTATAGTCTCCAAGCATTCTTTGGGGCTGGTGCTTATGCCATTTGAGAATTGTCTAGCTGTTGCCTGATCAAAGTGATTTATGACGTTGGATTTCCTTGTTTTGAACCGGTTTTTGTAGGTTCATTTTCATGTGCGATGACGATTTGGGTACTTCTGATGAAACTTTACTGATTTTACACTGGGTCCCTCAACATTAGCACACATAATAAATGTGGATTATAAAGTCACTAAGGAAAGTTATATAACAATGGTGGGTCCATTGAGCACACGTCCTATGTTATTTTTGATTCATTTTGTTTTTAAATCTGGCGGTGAATGTTTATATGTTTGTAGAATTATGTGGATTCCATTATTTTTTTTTCACTATTGATATTTCATTTTGGTAAACAAAATCCAAAAGTGGCCAGAAATAAATGAATTCCTAATAATGGGGGTCACTATAAAGTATAACACGTTCTTTCAGAAGGAAAACTTGACTATGTATATAATAACAGAGGCTGTAGATTTATTTAATCTTTATAGTATACATCAAGTTTTTATAGTGTTCATTAAGAGTCTTATAGTCCCTCTTTTAAGTTCTTGCAGTTCATTTTTGTTAATCTCCGTGAGGAAGCAGTTAAAAGTTCACATAAATACTACCGGTACTATAAAAAGTATTTTGATAGAGCATTTACTTTCCTTGTCTAGCAGTTGTTTGCCATGGAAAGTGAGAGTTTCCCTGTTTAAAATAGGTTGCTTTGAAATGATTTAAGTTGTCGGATTTGATTCTCAAAAATGATTCAGGTTCAAGGTGGTTTAAAATCCTACGGATGGAGAATGTCATTGACTTATTACGGTATTGGGAAATGTGAAGTTCTGGTCAAAGATGATAATTGGGACTAGAAAATATTTTCATCCTGCTGTAGGTTGAAAAAAATACTGTGATTTGCTTCTTTCTCTTTGTATAAACTTGGGCAAAGTCCTTAACTTTCCCAGACTTTAATTTATTGTCCATAAAATGAAGGTTAGGTTAAAGAAATTTTAAGAAATCATTTGGCTTTAAGATTTTGTGATTTGTTGATTGCTCTTATAATTAAGGTGCACCCTCTCTTGGAATTTTGTTTTTGAGTTGTTGACTTAGTGACATGCAAAATTTCATATATGTTAATAATCATTATTTCATAGGAATGCTTCGCTCAGGGAGTATTAGTTCAGGAAATATGTTTTAAAGTTTTTGTAAAGTATACTTACAGCCAAGTGTACTATATGGAAATGCCAGATTTCCTCAAATGTTTTCAACAAAAGTTATCTGTTGGAATATTTTTTGGGGGGTTGAGAGTGCAGTGCTATTTCCCAGAAGGTGTTTTACCTACAAATGTCTGAACTGAGTGTGTTTGAATTCGTTCTAATGGCCACCTGGAGGGGGGCTCAGACATGGCCTTGGAATGAAGCAGACCTGAGTTTGAATCTCAGCCTAGGCAAATATTCACTGTGATGTATTTGCCAGGATATTGATTTCCTTGGGTCTCAGTTTCCTCACTTTTAAATGGGGATCATAATACTTATCCCATGGGGTCATTGTGGGGAATATATTTTTTAAAAGCATATATGTAAGAAAAAGCTTAATACAGGGATACAGATCTATAAACACATAATAAGAGGTATTATTATTACCTTTCACGATGAATTAGTGATGTCTTGATACTTCTAATTTTCTTTTTTTTTTAAGATTTTATTTATTTATTTGACAGAGACAGAGAGAGATCACAAGTAGGCAGAGAGGCAGGCAGAGAGAGAGGGGGAAGCAGGCTCCCTGCTGAGCAGAGAGCCCGATGCGGGGCTCGATCCCAGGACCCTGAGATCATGACCTGAGCCGAAGGCAGAGGCTTTAACCCACTGAGCCACCCAGGCGCCCCTAATTTTCTTTATTGACTGCCTTACAAGTTTAAAGCCATATTAACCAAAAATATTGAATACAGTTGGATGGAAGTTTTTACATATTCAAATATTTTTTTCTCTAAAAATATGTTCTATTCACTTCTTTTATCTAGTTAAGTGTAGATTAATCCACTTCAACAAACATTTGTTTATAAGCCTTATATGTATAAGCATAGTGCTAAAGGTTATGGCTGCAACTTGGGTATGTTGTCCTTCCATTTCCTTACACAACTTTCTGTAAATTGAGATAATAGCAAGTTTCTAGAACTGATTTACTCAAATTCTCTATTTTCAATGCTAACCGTGATGGGTAGACTTAGATATAGTTTTAGTATTGTCCTTCATTCCTTTTTAGCTATAATATAAAGTGATGCTTCAGTGGTTTCTTGATGAGGACATTAAGAACTCTAGTACATTTTCTGATATTTGTTTTTATAGAATGGTCCTTACTTAAGTTAAAAAAAAAAAACAAACCCTCAGTATAAACAACACTTAGAAGAATAGCATATCATTGTGTAATAAAGTTTAAAGTCCTGGATTTTCATTCTCTAGATCTGTGATTTAGCAAAACATACTATTTTTTCTGAGTGATGGTTTAGTTGGAGAAAGATTATATTCATTTATTCTTAGGAAGTTTCTGATGGCAATGTTAAGCTATGCTCCTTCTCATTTGTAATTCTAGTTACCTAGAGATGATAATAAGGGAAAAAGTGGAATAAATTGATATTAAGATGGGAATTTTTTTTCTTTTTTGAGTTGTAGCCGAAACTTTCTGTTTGTGGACAACATTGATTTTTTTTTTTTAAGAAAATTTTTTTTAAAGAAAATTTTATTTATTTATTTATTTCAGAGAGAGAGAGAGAGAGACCACAAGTAGGCAGAGAGACAGGCAAAGAGAGAGGGGGAAGCAGGCTCCCTGCTGAGCAGAGAGCCCAATGCGGGGCTCGATCCCCGGGCCCTAAGATCATGACCTGAGCCGAAGGCAGAGGCCTTAACCCACTGAGCCACCCAGGTGCCCCAACATTGATTTTAAATAGCAGATTATATATCATTAGTGTAGCAATACTGATATGTAATTTGTAATTACAGGGTTTAAAATGAAAAATTACCTTATATTTTCTATATGATGTTAATTTTTAAATTATAGTCAAATATAGTTAATAACTTTACAAGAATTATCAAACTTTATGGTCTTGGTTATTTGAAACCATTGATGTGGACTAGTTTCATGTACTGAAACCAGAGCAATATACTAAGTTGTTCACAATAAATTTGCTTGGTAAGAAAATCTAAATATTCAGCTCTGCCTTCTAAAAATGATGAATGCAATACATATTAGGCATCCTATAAGTAAAGCATTTATTTAGCTTCAAACTTTATAATAAGTCTAGGAGGTGATTGCCTGCATATTTTGTTGTATTTTGAATACCATTTCTACTTATTTATTTGCTATGAGTTTCTTTAGGCTTATTAGGTGCAACCAATTTTACTTTGGTTTTTTCTTTATGGCCTCACATTGGTTGATGTTTAATGTCAATGATTGGTAAGAACTTTGATGGTATTTCTGTTCATTATTGTTGAAGATACAGGTCTTTAAAAATATATTGATCCTGGGGTCCCTGGGTGGCTCAGTGGGTTAAAGCCTCTGCCTTCAGCTCAGGTCGTGATCTCAGGGTCCTGGGATCGAGCCCCACATCGGGCTCTCTGCTCAGCAGGGAGCCCGCTTCCCTCTCTCTCTCTCTCTCTCTCTGCCTACTTGTGATCTCTCTGTCAAATAAATAAGTAAAAAAAAAAAAAAAAAGCTTTCAAAAAAAAAATATTGATCCTGAACCTATGAAACCTACTTTGGCCATCCATTCTTAACTCATTCATTCTTTCAAGTAATATTTATTTAATCCCTTCTATGTGCCAGGCACTGTTCTAAGCCCTGAGCATACAAGAAATAAAAATCTTGCCCTCTTGGACCTTTTGGCAGTGACCATAAAACAGATGTTAAGATGTGGCGACTATTGTTGAGAAAACTAAACCAGAGAAGAGAGATAGGGAGTGGGGGAGGGGAGGTTGCCATTTTCAGTGGCTTGGCCAAGGAGGACCTCATCGCGAAGGTGACCCTGAGGAATTATTTGAAGGAAGTGAAAGTATGAGCTGTGTGATGGCGGGTAGGGGAGCATTTGGGCAGAGGCATGACAAGTTCCTGGTTAATCAACAAAAGCCATGAGGGCATAAGCCGCTGGATGGTGGTGGAGATGAGGTCAGAGAGGAAAGAGGAATATGGTGGGCAGATCACATGGGTCTTACAGGCCATCAGGAGGACTTTGGATTTTTCATGGCCCGCGATGAAATACCACTGAGGATTGTTAGGCAATGATTGACCTGCCATAACTAATGTTGCAATGACTTGGGTGAGTGGAGATCCAAGGATGACTTGGGTGAGTGGAGACCCAAGGATGACTTGGGTGAGTGGAGACCCAAGGATGACTTGGGTGAGTGGAGATCCAAGGCAGGGCAAAGGGTAGAAACAGGGAGACAAGCTTTTTAGGAAACTTGTAGGTATTAAGAGGTGATGTCTGCTTGGTGCAAGTAGCATGCAGGTGTAGTGAGAAGAGGTCAAATTCTGAAGATATTTTGGTTGGAGGATTGTCTGGTGGATTGGATAGGAAGTATGAGAGAAAGAGAGGAGTCCAGTAGGATTCTGAGATTTTTTGACCTGAGCGCACGAATGGACCAAACATCTGTGAACTGAGATGGAGTGTGGGCTTGGGGTCAAGGAGACCAGGAGCTTAGTTTGGACCCATGGAGACAGGTTTTGAGCATCTAGGCCATTTGATACATAAGTCTGGTTTTCAGGGAAGGAATCCAGACAAGCAAATTTGTGAGTTGGAAGGCATGAAATGCCATTTAAAGCCACCATACTGGATGAGATCACCAGGAGAGTAAACAGAAGAAGGAAAGAGGTCTAGATACTGAGCCCTCTAGATGCAGGAGTGGCGAAGAAGGGAAGGTTCAAGTAAAGGGGCATTTGGGAGATCGTTGCTCATTGGTAGTCTTTGCTAGAGCAGTTTTGGTAAATGGTGAGAGGTCACATCTTTTTCCCTTTTTGTGTTGTCCATTATGTAACTTAAAACATCTCCTCTGGTTCCAACTAGAATTTGCCAGTACTTTATTTATAGTTGAGAACATGATTTCATACAGGTCATCTTCGTGAAGTCTCATTGCAGCCTGAGGGAAATGGAAAGGTAATGCCCATGTTTCTCTTACAGAAGAAAACATCGAGATTCGGAAGTAAAGTAATTTGCCCCAAGTCACCCCAATATATGATAGAGCTACCTTTAACTGCAAACCCTTTGCCATTCACTGTAGGGGAGATAGTAATAATAAAACAATATCTACTATACTCCGACAGAGGTGGTCATAGCAGTAGGTACCAAGTATTGAATTAAATCAAAGAGGAAATGACTACTTTTTTGGGTCGGACAGGACTTTCTCCAGTTGGTATTTAAAAGATGCATAGCATTTAAGCATCTGGTCAAAAGGGAAGAACATTCTAGGCTTGGGAAATATGACATGCAAAAACACGGAGGATTGAAATATGGGATGACAACTGGAATGCATTTGGGATGATTACGCTGTTTGATTCATGCTGACATGAAGGAGAGTGGATGGTCGGTAGGGTGGAGTGATAGCAAGGACTCGTTCAAGCTTGAATTGAAATATGGTTTTAATAAAATTACTATTAGCTACCATTTTTCTTAAACAAGTTTATTGATTCAGGCAATCTCCACTCCCAGCGTGGGGCTTGAACTCATGACCGTGAGATCAAGAGCTTCACGTCCTACCCACTGAGCCAGCCAGGCGCCATCTTAAATGTGCCCGGTGCCGTGCAAGATAGTTCTACACAACCTAGTTAGAAATGCGCGAACATATGCACATCCCCGCAAACGCACCGTCTCAATGTGTTCTGGCTGCTGGAACCCAGTACCACAGACCGGGAGGCTGATAAACAGCAGATCCTTCTTTCTGGCAGTCCTGGAGCCTGGGGAGTCCAAGTTACAGGCCCCAGCACATCCGGAGTCTGGGGAGGGCCGGCTTCCTCGTTCAGAGATGGCTGTATTTTGGCTGTGGCCTCACATGCTGGAAAGGGCAGGGGTCTCCCTGGGATCTCTTTTCTACGAACACTAATCCCATTCATGAGTGTGCCTCTCATGTCACCTAATCATCATCCACCATCCACAAATATCGGCACGTTGGGGATTTGGTTTCAACATAGGAATATTTTTGGTGGCAGGGGGGAATCCAAGCATTCAGTCCACAGCATGTGTATTTTCGAAGTGTTGTTCATCCTTCAACATCAAATGTCTCTGTGAATCCCGTGCCACCGAAGGGGATCACGTGACTCTATCTCTAGTCTGTATCAGTCAGGATGCTTTTGGCTTCAAGTAAGAAAATACTTAACCAAAAGTGGGTTAAAAAGGGGGCGCCTGGGTGGCTCAGTCATTAAGCGTCTGCCTTCAGCTCAGGTCATGATCCCAGGGTCCTGGGATCGAGGCCCACATCGGGCTCCCTGCTCGGCAGGAAGCCTGCTTCTCCCTCTCCCACTCCCTCTGCTTGTGTTCCCTCTCTCGTTGTGTTTCTCTCTGTCAAATAAATAAAATCTTAAAAAAAAAGTGGGTTAAAAAGTAAGGGTTTTTGTTTTATTTTACTTCTTGGTTTCACATTAAAGAGATGTAGAGTTGGGCTATCGTAAAATGGCTAATTTAGCTAATTTAATCCCCCAGCAATGCTGTGTTGTCTGGTCAGCTTTTTCCTTTTGGTTCTGAGCTGTGTAGTGTTAAGCGTCATGTCCCCATTTGGGAACCTAAGACATATGTACACACACACACACACACACACACACACCACTTTTAGAACTCTACATCATGCCTGAAATAGCCTCTGTGCCCATTTGCACTTGATTTCTGTTCCCACCCACTGGTCTCAGGCATTAATGTATTTGGTGTCTCTATAGCTTTACCTTTTGGCACATTGCATACCTAAACGGAATTACACAACTCGTTGTCCTTTGTTTGGCTTCTTTTGCTTGCCGTAAAGTTTCTTTTTTTTAAGGATTTATTTATTTTGGAGAGAGAGAGAGAGAGAGAGAGAGAGCGCTAGGGGAGGGGCAGAGGGAGAGAGAGAGAAATTCTTCAAGCGGACTCCCCATTGCGGAGCGCAGACCCTGACGCAGGGCTCGGTCCCGGGACCCTAACATCATGCCCTTAGCTGAAACCAGGAGTCGGATGCTTAATGGACTGAGCCCCCCAGGCGCCCCTTGCTTACCTTAAAGTTTCTGAGGTCCATGTTGTTGCCTGCATCAGTAGCTTGTTCCTTTTTATCGCTGAGTACTCTTCTGTTGTGTGGATAGTTACGTTCGTTTTTCTGTCCACCAAGTGATGGACCTGTGGGTGATTTCAACTTCTTAGCTCTCACAGATGCTGCTGCTGTACACTCACGCACAAGGTTTTCACGGACACGCATTTTCATTTCTCTGGGGCAGACAGGTGGGACTCGACCTGCTGTAGCGTATGGCAAATTTGTATTTAGCTTTTTAGGGAAGTGCCAAACTCTCTTGCAAGATAAGGGGTATTGCTTGACAGTTTTGAGGGTTAACCAGCAAGGTCTCAGAGTTCCATTTCCTCCACATCTTGGCCTTTTGTATCTTTTTAGGAAGGAGGGAAACTTCCAAAGAAGTCGAGGAGATTCCCAGGGCACCGAGAAGCCCACGACAAAAACTGGTCACTAAAAAGGGGCCTAGGCTTACTCTGAGGGGCGTGGGCTGATCAGGAACCCCCGGGGCCCCGGGAAGAGGCTTGTGACACACGTCAGTGTCAGAGCAAAACCGTGGGGGGACAGCTTGTATGTAGGTGACCGTGAGACTCCGCGTATGTCTGTGCATCAGGCTAAAGACGTATTGTTGGTATAAACCTACAAAGCAGAGCCACAGGCTCTGTTGAAATGACAATTACGAATGAAAAAGTAGCCACAAACTCAAACGGAAAAATACATTCTAGGACAATTCACGTTATAGTCTCTGCCTATCACTGTAAGAATTTCTGAAAATTAACCTGTCCAAACGAATCACAAAACAGGCGCAGCCTTGGTGAGTGACTCTGTGGGCAGTTGCTAAGCCCTGCATTCTTTTCCCATGAAGTACCATGTAATTTTTTTTTGGCGTTTCAGTAACAGTTTTTTATAATCTTGGTTAAGTGTAAGTTAACAGCTACCCAATCCTTGGCTTAAGACAGAGAAAGATATTTAGACTATGTTAAGTGTTGGACGACTTGGCAGCAACCGAGCTAGGATGGTAAGGAAAAAAAAAAACCCCGAAACAAAACCCAAGATGGTATTTTCATAGTCTGCGTTATTATTTTATTAGTTCCTTTAAAATCTATTTTCTTTTCAAACATTTTATTTATTTATTTATGTATTTATGTATTTATTTATTTGCCAGAGAGAGAGAGAGAGAGAGAGCACAAGCAGGGGGAGTGGGAGAGGGAGAAGCAGGCTCCCTGCTGAGTAGGGAGCCCATTGCGGGGCTCGATCTCAGGACCCTGGGATCACGATCTGAGCAGATGCTTAACTGACTGAGCCACCCAGCTGCCCCTAAAATGTATTTTCTATTGTGAGCTTTAGCATGCAACCAGGAAAGGTAAATCCTCTCTGTGTGTAGGATATTGATGCTGTCTCCTGTGGCAATATCCATAGCACGCAGGTCCATATGGTTATCTCTCTGGAATGATGGAATGTCAAGTGACTCATACTTGAAAGTCCCTGATAATCTGCAGAGCAAAAATTTTGCTGATTGAACGCATCAAGAAATAATTCGGATGACTTAGGCAAAGCTGTAGATAAAAATTATGCTTGAAATTGATTTCTGTGATACTCCTGCTTTGAAAATGATTTTTTGTTTTCTCTCTTCAAATCCTTAAAGTAGGTACCGATATAGATGATGACACCTAGAATTTTGTAACTGTAGTCTTGATACTACAAGACTATACTGCAAGAGTTATACTACAAGAGATATACAAGAGATACAAGTTATATATACAAGATATACAGGATATACAAGTTATAAAGGGATACTACAAGAATTATACAATCTCTACTTGAAAGAATCCAAAGAACCCTGTAGTTCTCTCATAAGGGATACTTGATTCTGGAAATGGAGAAAGCCAGGAAGAGAGATGTTAAGTTTCTTAATTATTGGTCTTAGTGGGTATGAAGTGTACATCTTAAAATGTATAGTTTAGTGTTATATTTCTCAGAGGAGGAATAACCATTATAGAAACCTGGGACATTTGTGCGGTAGTATTTTATCTATCCTCTCAAAAAAAAAAAAAAAGATTTATTTATTTATTTATTTGGATAATCTGTATACCCACCATGGGGCTCGAACTCACAACCTCGAGATCAAGAGTCACATGCTCTACTGACTGAGCAGGCCAGGTGCCCCAGTATCTTAAACATTCTCGTATTTGTCTCTCGCATCCCATGGAAGAGGTGTTAGTAACATTCTCATTTTACAGGTGAGCAAACTGGGGCTCAGAGAGGTATCTAGCCCAAATAACCA
>JAQQSY010005572.1:0-11578 GCA_028646535.1 Procyon lotor | reverse complement strand
TACCTTATGGTCCCACTTACGTGCTGAGCGTAAAGAAAAACATGGAGGGCATTGTGAGAAGGAAGGGAAGGGTGAACGGGGGGAAACCAGAGGGGGAGATGAACCATGAGAGACTGTGGACTATGAGCAACAAACTGAGGGTTTTGGAGGGGAGGGGGGTGGGGGTTGGGCGAGCCTGGTGGTGGGTATTGAGGAGGGCTCGTACTGCATGGAGCACTGGGTGTAGTGCAAAACAATGAATCTTGTAACACTGAAAAAAATAAATAAATAAAATTAAAATTAAAAAAAAAAAAAAGAGGTCACTCTGTGACTGTGGTGGATCCTGACCAAAAAAAGACCATTCATTAATATGTCTGAGCAAAGACACAAGAAACTCCTCTAAACCAAGGTGACCAGATACCCCCAATTCCTAGCAACTTTGTGTGACTGCCACTTCTTTATTAATTACCATTATAATTAATCACTCAGGTCTTCTCTCCTTTTAGATAAGATTAAGATACCTAATCACAATCACCCCTGCCTCCTGATAACATTCAACCCAGAACAAAGCCCTGCTTCTTGAAAGCCTCCTCCAGTCTCCAGACACAGACCCAAATTCTAGCACGGTCTGGTATCTTCTTACCAATGGAGCCCCAAGTTTTCCCCACAGTGTGGCTAGGCAGCTTGGAATTCATCTAATAAGAAATGGGAAATAACTGAGGTTTTTGGAATAGGGTAGAGACATGATTAAAGTTGTGCTTTAGAAAATGAAATCTGACAAAACATGTAAGGCAACCAAAATAAAAGACAGTGGGCAAAAACTGTAATGAAGCCATTCCAGTAGTCCAGGGGACAGAGGGAGGAGACCAGGAGATGAGGAGACAGAAACCATAATGCAGGTGGCATGTGATAAACACCTATATGAAGGTGGAAGCAGCGGGAGTGAAAGTGAGTTAATGTGCACTGGGGCATCTACACGAAGAATCGATAGTGGGTAGAGATTTGATACGGCATTAACCATCAGCACGATTTAACATTCACTAGGCAGGGATTCTCTCAGATCAGATTTCCCATAAAATATTCAGTCTTATTCTGAATAAAACAGATAGGGATTTTTTGTATCCATAAGTTTACTTCATTAGCATAAGATAGAAAGTTATGAATAGGATGACTTTGAATTCACCTTACTTGGATTATAAAATGTGAAGGTGGATTTAAGCCTACCATATGGATAAGGGATCAACTTAGCCCTTAAGTGTCTTTTGGAAGCTCCCATGAAGGGCATTAGAAGTTTTGTGAGCATATTAGAAGGCAAACTTGGGGCCTAAGTGTGCATATTCAGCAGACCTGCCTGGATCCTCCACTCTAGGAAACTAAAATAGATGAAGATGTGCCTCCTAGGAGCTAATCATACTATTATTCAAATGGAAATAAAAGAGATACAGGGTTCTGGTGGTGGAAATGAAGTAAACTTCCCAACATTGCAACTGACAGGCTAAGCTCAAGGTGGTACTTGACACCTTGGGAACAGGAAGGTCCTGTTTTGGAATGAACTTGGTTCCAAGAGCTTTTTCACATGGGGTTTTAAGAACTGAGCCCCTGCTCCCCTACAAATATTAGAAATAGTATCTAGAAATAGAGTACAGCCCAGAGAGGTCATGAAAGTCCATAGACCTGATAGTAAGTTTAACTGTGGTACTAACCCACTGTTGGACCTGGAAGAGGATGGCATTTATAATGATGAAAATCAGAGGAAGTCAACATACTTCTTCAGTTTTTCTTTCATCTACTGTAGGAAAAATTTAGATCTTGGTAGGAAGAAACACATCTGTTTTCTCTCATCCTACGTGAGTCCCACCACCGATTAACTAGGCTCAAAATTCAAACCTATCTCCACATCTATCCAAAAGACATTATTAGAAAGATGACTACAACCCTCAGAATAAGCTACCATTCAAAATTCTAAATGCTGAGATTTTACTCAAGTGTTTTGTTTTGTTTTTAAAGATTTTATTTATTTATTTGACAGAGAGATCACAAGTAGGCAGAGAGGCAGGCAGCAGGAGAGAGGGAAGCAGGCTCCCTGCTGAGCAGAGAGCCCGACATGGGGCTCAATCCCAGGACCCTGAGTTGATGACCTGAGCCGAAGGCAGAGGCTTAACCCACTGAGCCACCCAGGCACCCCTTACTCAAGTGTTTTAAATCACCTAAATCCCAACATCTTCCTTTGATATTTTTTTTAAAAAGCACAGCCAAAGGCTTATTAACTATTACTTCAAATCCACCAGTAATATTGATTAGTAGAAAGGCCATCCTGAAAAGTGCCACATTTGACTTTTTCTAAGTAACTAATTACAGAGAGTAAAAATAATGGTGAAATCTACTCCAGGGTTAGATGCCTATTTCTACCCTCTGCTTTCATGCTCAAGAATCCCTAGAACTAATTCTAAATTGTGAAATGAATCTGTCCCCAGCCAGTGTAGCAGACTTAATGCACCATTAATCTGGTCTGCTCTCAGCTGCCAATTGAAATAGTCACAGTCATTCGATTTTTAAGGAAAAGACAGTACTGCAGAAGTACATTCCAGAGGTCTTTTCATAAAAGCCATCCTGTGTGCTCCATCTGCACACGCAATCTGCTTGTGTATTTCCAGCCAGCTTGCATGGGCAGATTAATGCGTACAATTAGAAAGCAACCTCACAGGCATTCAATAAACTGCCTTCATTATTACACTCAGGAGAGTCCCTTTGGATGTCAATAAAAGCCTAGTTTTCTGCCTGTTAGCTAAATAATTGACAACACTAAAAATAATCAGAAGCAAATAAACGAAGTCAGGAATAAGGTGTTAAGAAAGAGCACATTAAGATTCTCATGGTGGTGCCCCAGGATGCTATCATGAGCTTTTTCTCCAGCAGCCTGGATTTACAGTCTGCTCAAGTCCATGGATGCACTTCTGCACAAAAAAAGAAGAAAAAAAAAAAACCCACCACCATTCCTGGTCTGCTATTTGAACCACATATCACAGCATGCTGAAACTAGCAAGGACATGAGATATTGACTAGTTTGAAAGAATTTCTTACTTGTGTTTCTATTTTGTGTTGCTTGGTTTGACAGCTTCAGGAGAATCTAATTCTTTTGGTAGAGGAAGGAGGCATTGGGGAATGGGGAATAGCCTGGTTGGTCTGGTGAAATCTTTGTGTTATTATAATTCTAACAGCTCCCCTAGACAAATTTTGAACCATAAACCGATTATAAGAAGGTATGATAGAGGCTTGTAATATAGAGAATCCATGTTTTCCAAGAAGCCCCTTTCATATTCATAGCCATATAATGACCATTCATTTCATAAGCTATTAGTCTTTTAATTTCAAAAATAGTTCAAAACAAAATACTCTTTTAATAAAACTTCACAAATATTTTTTAACGTTTCTCAATAGGCTTTAAAAATCAATTTGAGATACTTCTCATTTTTAGCTAACTCTTTTTTCCTGGTTAACTGGGACTTTCATGATAAGCAGAAGAAAGAGCAAGAGTGAAATGTGCGTGTAATTGAATTCAGCTCCATTGATGGTATAGGAGGCGGTTGAGGGTAAAACTCTTTTTTTTTTCTTTCAGACAAAAAGGGTGATTGATCTGTAGTATTTAGTAAAACACAACTCAAGAAGCTGGAGACTATGAAAGAAATGTGACTGGGTGACATAATTTCCCATTTCCTTTAGATTCTAACAGTCTCTCATCTTTCACTTTACCATGTTTGAAACTCTCCAGGGAATGGACCTATTCAAATTCCTAGTCCTGTACCTAAGACCCCCTTATTGGTAAGCAGCTCTTCCCTTCTCCAGTGAAAGTAGGATGATATGGGATAAATATGTTTGTCTTTATTGTCTCTCTAGCTTACAACTGCCCTTACGGCATCTCTTTATCTCCTTCAACTCCTCTGGTTGGCCTAGAAATACTCTCATCCTTCTTCTACCAATGAATGGAAAGGTAATATTATATTAACAGCCTTGATCTACTACCTCTCTCCTGCCATCTCTAAGACAATTTCTCCTGGTGTTTAGATTCCCACCAGCTCCCTCACCCCCATACCAATCTTAGAAGAACAGCAGGGAAAAACAGGCTATGGATTCTATGACTCAAATGAGGGCAGTGCCTATTTTAACTTAAAAAAGATAACATCAGGGGCTCCTGAGTGGCTCAGTCGTTAAGCATCTGCCTTCGGCTCGGGTCATGAGTGAGCCCCACATCAGGTTCCCTGCTCGGCAGGAAGCCTGCTTCTCCCGCTACCATTCCCTCTGCTTGTGTTCCCCCCTTGCTGTGTTTCTCACTGTCAAATAAATAAAAAATCTTTAAAAAAAAAAAAATAACATCACCCATGGGCACTTCTACCCAACCCATTCCATCTCCCATTTTCTGGCCTGGGTAGCAGAGGCCAAGTACCTCACTTGCTAAGACGCAAAGTAAAGCATTGGGAAACTTCTTCCCACTCCTCCCTCGGAGACTTAAAGCAAGAAAGAGCTGCTTCGAATAGAGAGGCAGAATAATTACAGTGGAAAACCAGAGGACACAACATACTTTAGGGTGCCACATATACTCACCCCAACATTAGAATGAACTTAAATTCTGAAAATGAGGTACAACAATGGGAAGAGAGAACAGTAGGAGGCAGTCAGATAACAATCTATCTGAAAGTGGAGGCCAATTGCCAGTTCTGGTGGGACCATAATGCAGGTGGCATTATGCAGTCCTTACATAACAGTCACTACAAAATAGAAATTGTCTCATCCACTCAGTAAGGATCTCTGTACAAAGTTTCATTTCTTTCTCCATAAAATTCAGGCACTTGTATGCCACTTATGTGAAATATTTTATTTAATCCTTATAAATGGCCTATGGGAGAGAAACTCTCATCCTTATTTAAAAAAAAAAAATGAGGTTCCATACACTGTCCAAGGTCACATGGAGCTAGGACTTTGAATCCAGATATGCTTGGTTTTAATGATGCCACATTTGGAATTAACCTAGGTTAATTTCTAGGTTAGATATATAAATATATATAATTAACCTAGGTTAATTTCTGGGTTATATATATATATATATATATATATATATATATAGTCTTAAGTTATAATAAAAATATAGTTTTTTACTTTTTCTATTCTTTTAAAGCAGCTTGCAGGTAATCTAGCTACTTAGAGTTAGGACTGGGGCTTATCTTTATTTACTTATTTATTTTTAAAGATTTTATTTTTATTTATTTGACAGAAAGAGAGAGTTCACAAGTAGGCAGAGATGCAGGCAGAGAGAGGGGGGGAAGCAGGCTCCCCACTGACAGAGAGCCAGATGTGGAGCTCGATCCCAGGACCCTAAGATCATGACCTGAGAGGAAGGCAGAGGCTTGAATCCACTGAGCCACCCAGGCACCCAGGGGCTTAATCTTTAAAGCCTATATAACAGAGTAGATTACCTACATTATATAGCACATAGTAGTTGCCCTATACATATTAGCTGTTGATATTCACAAGTCCTACTAGAAAAAGTACCTTGGTGGATGACCACCAACTGGGAATTTTGCCAATAATTGCTAAATTATTCCTCAATTTTTATCTACAAAAATACAAGTGTGATTAGTTCTCAGTACATTAGATAAACCCCTGGTTAGTTTCAATTCTGCTTGGGTACTTCTTCTCAAATATCATCTTCCTCCTGTGAGTGTTTTGAAAGTCAACATTATCAGAAGTACCTTGGATCGGGGCGCCTGGGTGGCTCAGTGGGTTAAAGCCTCTGCCTTTGGTCATGATCTCAGGGTCCTGGGATCGAGCCCCGCATTGGGCTCTCTGCTCAGGAGGGAGCCTGCTTCTCCCTCTTTCTCTGCCTGCCTCTCTGCCTACTTGTGATGTCTCTCCTCTCTGTCAAATAAATAAATAAAATCTTTAAAAAAAAAAAAAAAAAGAAGAAGTACCTTGGATCACCAAAGAATCAGCCATCCTAGTTATTTACAGTGGGGAATTTCCCAAATTTAGCAGTATTATTTCAAATCGACTGACTACTAAATAATACTCTGTGAACCTCAGAACCTCACTTACATAATGACAGAGTTTAATTACATAATTAATATAACAGCCAATAATCTAATATCAGAAGTCCTAAACAGTTACCATCACCTAGAATTTAAAAGCAGAATGAATAGTATGCCTTATAAAGGTACAAAGTTCTGAAAGACACAAACTTACTATTGCTGGTGCTCTCTAAATGCTTCTCTTCTGAGGTTTTCTTCAAGTCTTTTTTTCTCTTCCAATTTATTGCTCTGAAATTGCAAATATCAAAATACCACCTATTAGGGAAGCTTTAAGCAGAATTTCGGGGTTAAAGTTACCCAAGGTCCAAAATCCTAAGGTCAAGTGGCCCCAGCAGTCGAGGATGGTACTTACCAGGGCTTCCAAGATGTACCCTCTCAACCCATTGGCACTGTTTACTGAAAGCCAGGAGCCCCACATTCCTGCCATAGCTCCCCTCTCCTAACTTGACTGGATAATCAGAATCAATATTCACATTTTTATTCTGTAGCTCAAATGATGGCAATGTTTATATTTTAAGAAATGTTTTCAAGATGGTTTAAGGGAAACATGAAATTCCCACAGAAAGTATGTTGAATGAAAATTATAAAAAAGTATAAGAAATGGATAAGTAGTTCACAAAAAACCACATTCCACTAAAGCATTCAGAAAAATATTTTCAATAAGCCAACTCAACTCCCTCCTGACTTAGAATCAGATACTTAAACCTATTGAGAGACTCAACAGCAAATGTCATAAAAAATGGAATGAAAAGTTATTTTTTTAATTAGTTGTTTGGCGAATCTAGAAACAAAGGATGTTATACTTGATATTACTGTCACCAAGGCTCTGGCATATTTCAATCCAACTTAAATAACCCTGGAGCTTTTTCTTCTCTATGACATAACTGTCATTTAAAAAAAAAAAAAAACTTGCCTATGAAAAACAAGTGAAGTTCCTAGAAAACAAGTTTAATGTGGAACTGAAACAAGTTCTACAACACAGGGGAGACTTGAAGTTTTAACTGAATCTGAGGGAGGCAGCAAGCAGCTGGGTTTGCTTTAATAAAAAGAATTGGATTTGCCTAACAGGAAGACCTGTGAAAAGGGAATAATGGAAATCATCACTTCTAAACCCTGACGTAAGTTTGGCTCCATCTTTCAAAGAAGGGGGAAAATTGCTCATGTTGTTCATTTGAAAGTCTTTATTCACACAGAACCACTTACTAGTCCCATTTTGAAAAGTAAATGGAGGTTTCAGTTTCAGAAAAAAACAAAGGAAATTTACTACAAAAGGAATCAATTATAATACAAAGCAATTGGATTTTTAATGAAACAAGTTCTAGGAAGCAAACTAACAGAGAATTGTAAAACCAAATCAACCGGCTCTCAACCTAGAAAAAAAAAATCCTGATTCATGAGGCCAGAATGATCAATTGTGAGGAGCCCCTACATCTCTGGAAAAAAGCAGGGGGCAATAAAAGACAGCAAGCAAGCAGGAGGGATTCATTAAGCCACTATTAGGAATACTACTTTGAAAATGGCAAGAAAACCACACAAGCATCTGGAGACCAGGGCTGGGTTCCCTTAGCAAGGTCAAAAATTGGAAACCCAGTTTTGACCTCTTCACTAATAGATTATCACTGAATTCAACTCATGAAAATAGTTACTCAGTAGCTAAATTCTGTCCAGAAAGGTTTGTTTATCACTTAGAAGTTGACGGAGAAGTATTTTGCAAAATACCAACGTACCTAAGGAATTATATTCAATACTTATCAATGTAGGAGCTGTTTATTATACTAATCTGAACATTTAGTCATACTATTTCTTTCCTTTTAACAGAGAATTAAGGAGTCATCCAACCATATATATATACAAACACACACAAATGCAAAATGTAAAATATCTAGGGGCACTGGGTGGCTCAGTTGGTTAAGTGTTCAACTCTTGGTTTCGGCTCAGGTCATGATCTCATGAGACTGAGCCCCACGTGGGGCTCTGTGGTAGGCATGGCGCCTGCTGAAGTCTCTGTCTGTCCCCCACCGTGCATACGTGCACATATGCTCTAATTAAAATATTTAAGAGCATGGAGTCTAAAAGTAAAAATTATGTAACCAGCTCCAGATCCACCATCCCTTGAATAACCTTAAGCAAATCATTTAATATTACTAAATCTCATTTGTTCAAACATTTATCAAATGCCTATTATATGCTTGGTACTGTGGTAGATGCTGAGCAGTGCCTCTTCTGGAAAATTTCAGAGGCTAGCTGGGAACACAGACAAGAAAGCAATGATGGCAGTATATAAAATATGTTGGAGGATAGAGGTTTGCAAAGAATATGAACAGAGAAAAAGTACAGAAATAGGTTGTCAGGAAATGCTTTCAACATTTCTGCAAACATTAATTTAGTGTCCACTAAGTGGCAGACCCCATCCTGGGCACAGGAGCCAAGCTGATTAACATTCAGAATGTGGTTTCTAACCTCAGGTTCGTGAGTGAAGTCTATGTTAAAAGTATGTTCATTTTTACAGAGAGTGGGTTCATCCAGAGCTTTCTTCAGATTCATCAAACTAAAGGATAAGAACCATGGTCTAATGAGAGGTAGAAATTCGAGACAGAGAATAATCTTAGCAAGTTTTCCAGGAGGAGGAGCTGACGGGAGCAGGGCTACTCGACTCCATTACACAGGCTGCTCACTACTCAGGGGGGCCAGCGAAGGGATTGGAGAGGCTAAAAGAGGGCTGGCATTCAGCTCACCAAGCCCTAAATCCCAACACTTCAGCACAGCACAGGTCTTTTTCTATGTCCCACAAAAGTACTATCAGTCACCAACCTGAGCACCCACAAAACTGACTGGATGAAGAATCCACTTCTAATTTGCACAAAAGCAATGATGGGCTGGGGGGGCCCTGGGTAGGAAAGGGACATTCCCATAATTTACAATATTTTCAGTAAACAAAGGCATGAGAGAATAAGACTGTTTAGGGAATTGAAAGGTGTTTGTAATGGCATGGCAGTAGATAAGGTTGAGCAAATGGGAAGGGGGGTTAGAGAGGAATTTATATGCCAAGTAAAGGAGTTTGGGCTTCATTAAAGGCAATGATGAGCCATTATGTTATTTTAAGCAGAACAGTAAGCACCTCACTCTAAAAGCAATGTGGAGAATAAACTTCACAAGGACCACAAATATAAAAACCAATGGAGTGTTATCACAGTGATCCAGGCCATAAATTATGAGTCCCAAATTAAGGGAATGGGGACAGAGAAGGATCGGCAAACTCTCAAAAAATGCGGGGAACAGAAATAATAGGAGAGGGGAAAAAAGAAATAATAGGAGGTCGACTATATCAATGAAGGATGAGTGAGGAAAGGAGGAACATTACAGGAGGATGACCATTAAGAGCACCAGAATGAATAGTTTAGTTTTGAACCTACTGGATTTGAGGTCTACTTGTGGTACATCTAGAGAGAAATATCAAACATACAGTAGAATGTGTGGTTCTGGGATTCAGGAATATGGGCTAGAAATACAGATTTCAGAAATCGCCAGCACAAATAATAACTAACCATTAAATGTGGAAATGTGAGGACTTTCACCTAAGACCATGGTTGGAGAGGTACAGGGATGAGAGAAGACCAACAGATAGGACTGGAATAGAACATCAAGAGTAAAAAACATATAGGGGAGTGCTGTGAATTGTGTAAGACTGATGAACCACACACCCATACCCCTGAAAAAAATAATGCATTGTATGTTAATTTAAAAATTAAAAAAACAAACAAACACGGGGTGGGGGAGGATCTGGAAATCCAAAGGGGTGGACTTTGAAGGACAGAGTACTTAATAGTTACAATATTACAAAGAGTTTAAATAAGTTAGAAATTAGAGCCTCCATTAGGTTTTTTAAATTAAGTCAGTACGTGTGGAGTACTCGAGACAAAAATCAAACTCAGCCCACCAAGGAACAAATAGAGGTGAGAACTCAAAGGCTGGGCAGGTCCCTAAGCCAGCTGCACTCAGCATCACCTAAGCGACTGGTTGGATAGGATTTTATTTATTTATTTGACAGAGAAAGAGATCACAAGCAGGCGGAGAGAGGCAGGCAGAGAGAGAGGGGGAAGCAGGCTCCTCACCGAGCAGACAGCCCGATGCGGGGCTCGATCCCAGGACCCTGAGATCATGACCTGAGCTGAAGGCAGAAGCTTTAACCCACTGAGCTACCCAGGTGCCCCTAAGGGACCTTTTTAAAAACAAGAGATTCTTTGGTTCAGGTGATTGCTAGAAGTTGGTTCACAGACTGGCATTTGGGAACCAAATGTGGGGGAGAGGCTTTTGAGCAGTTGAGCCAGGACACTTGGCAGGGAGGAGTTGAAAGCAAACCAGAACAGAAGGAGACATTTTGTTTTTAAGAGAACTAAGTAGGATTATATCCCAAGATGGAGGTGTGGGGGGGTTGGGCAGGAAAATAACAAGAAAAAAGGGAGCTTAACTAATGGAGCAGCAAGGTTCCTGAGGAGATGGGAGGGAAGAAGAGATAATAAACACAGGTAGAAGAATCCATCACAGCAATGAAGACAAGCACTTTCTTATTCCTTCTGAGATGGGATGGGGGTAGAAAGAGCAAAGGAAGAGTACAGATACAGAAAAATAAAGGTCCTTATTGCCTGATGGACTTTATTTCCCAGAAGATGAGAGAGGAGATTATGAGCTGAAAATGAAAGAAGAAGGTAAGAAGTGAGGGGAGGAAGATCTTAGTAATTAGAGGTGGGCCATGCCTACAAAGTGGAGCACAACACTGCAGGCATTGTTAGAGACCTAGCTGAGAGGGAAGCCCACAAATCTGCTGGGGCAAAAAAAGAAAACCCACAAAAGCATGTGTGTTTGCTTTCGCATTCAGGAGGGTTTAGTAAAAATGAAATAATTGAATTGTAAAATAATTCTTTGCGCACCAGCTTGATACAATAAAGTCAAATGAGATAATGCTAAAGCACTTCTCTACATGTATAATTATTTAGGTTAGGACACCCCAAGTCAGCCTTTGCACATATTGTATCCTTAAAACCTTCCATTCCATTATATTATTATTATTATAATACCCATTTTACAGGTAAGGAAATGGACATTTTTCCTAGTTTATAAAACAATATGTAACAGGTACCTCAATGTGGTTTTACCCTGTAATCTGTCTTAAACTGTTAGCCCTTGCTACTACTTGCTTCCTAGAAATAACAAATGCGATTCCTTAAAAAAATATGTATTACGTATGCATCTCTGTATATGTGTACGTTCTTTTCTACTGCTTAATTCCAACTTCACTTCATTGCATTAAAACTAACAGGGGCACATGAAAAAGTGCTCCGCATCACTCGGCATCAGAGAAATACAGATCAAAACCACAGTGAGATACCACCTCACACCAGTCAGAATGGCTAAAATTAACAAGACAGGAAATGACAGATGTTGGCGAGGATGCGGAGAAAGGGGAACCCTCCTACACTGTTGGTGGGAATGCAAGCTGGTACAGCCACTCTGGAGAACAG
>JAQQSY010005571.1:0-11579 GCA_028646535.1 Procyon lotor | reverse complement strand
TGTGTCTGTTTTTGTGCCAGTACCACAGTCTTGATGATGACAGCTTTGTAATAGAGCTTGAAGTCTGGAATTGTGATGCCACCAACTTTGGTTTTCTTTTTGAACATTCCTTTGGCTATCTGTGGTCTTTTCCAGTTCCATATAAATGTTAGGATTATTTGTTCTATTTCTTTGAAATAAATTGATGGCATTTTGATAGGGATTGCATTAAGTGTGTAGATTGCTTTAGGTGGCATAGACATTTTCACAGTATTTGTTCTTCCATGAGCATGGAACATTTTGCCATTTCTTTGTGTCTTCCTCAATTTCTTTCATAAGCACTTTATAGTTTTCTGAGTACAGATTCTTTGCCTCTTTGTAAACCCAGTTATTCTTGCAACTAAAAAAGTTAATGACCAAAATCATAGCATGATTTAGCAATATTTAAACTTATCTACCTGAAGGCAATAGCAGTTGAGTTACTTGGGAAATGGAAGTAATTCAGAAATGATAAAATCTCTGCTCTTTAAACTCTATCTTAGGGATGCCTGGGTGGCTCAGTTGGTTAAGCGGCTGCCTTCGGCTCAGGTCGTGATCCCAGGGTCCTGAGATTGAGTCCTACATTGGGCTCCTTGCTCAGTGGGTAGCCTGCTTCTCCCTCTGCCTGCCACTCTGCCTGCTTGTGCTCTCTCACTCTCTCTCTCTCTGACAAATAAATAAAAATAAATAAATAAATAAATAAACTCTATCTTAGAATGACCTCAAATATTCTACAGGTCATACATACAGGCAGTCACCTTTCAACAACTTACCAGGTAAAGTTTGTGTTAATACTTATTGTAGTTCATCCCACTGATCCTAATTTATGTGTGTTGCACAGTAATGATGTTTGAATTTTTTTGATCTGCTAGTCCATAACAGCTATATTTAATGTGTCACATCCACAGTTCCGTTTCGTTTTGTTTTGTTTTTTTTTCTCTTTAAGCCCCCAGTAATTTCCCTTATTTTCTTGGGAGTTTAGTTATGCAATGAAAAGAATACTGGAGATTTCCAGCTTCTGCTTAGCATTTAGAAAGCTAGAGAAAGCATTTCTCTCGTATTTATGAGACAAAATCAGAACTTCACTTGAGCTCATCTCTGAGCTCGTACAGGGAAAGTAACTAACTAGGAATCTAAAGAAAGGAGAGAAAGCATGTAAGCACTTATTTATCTGGGAAGGTTCTTGATACTCACAATCAGGTAATTTTTTTAAGAAGCTGAATATTTAAAATATCTTATTTGAAATAATTGTATGTATACAGAAAAATTGCAAGAATCATACAAATAGTTTCTTTATACTACTTACCCTTCTACCTCTTATGTTGATACCTCATGTAACCACTTGCCTATTCTCAGGAATATGACATCGGTACGGTAATATTAATGGAACTTCAACCATTATTCAAATATCAACAATTTTTTTAGTTAATTTTCTGTTCTCAGATTCCATCTAGCATTGCATATTGCATTTAGTTATAAATTCTTTTTAAAAAAAGATTTATTTATTTGAGAGAGAGAATGAGAAAGAAAGAGCATAAGCATGGGGAGGGGTAAAAGGACAAGCAGACCCCCTGCTGAGCAGGGAGCCTGATGCAGGACTGAATCCCAGGATTCCAGGATCATGACCCCAGCTGAAGGCAGTTGCTCAACCAACTGAGCCACCCAGGCACCCTATAAATTCTTCTTAATCTCCTCTAATTTTAATAGTCTCTCAGTCTTCTATTTTTTCATGACTTTAATATTTCTGAAAAGCACTGTTATTTTGTATATTATCCTTTATATGGAATTCGCTTCATGTTTTCTCATGACTAGAATGAAATCATGCATTTTGACAAGAATATCACAAAATGATGTATATTTGTAATAGTATCCAGGGGTTCATGTTGTCAATATATCTTACTAGTTAATGTTGACTTGCATCACTTGGTTTAGTTGATGTCTGATCTGTTCCTCTATTGTAGAGTTACCACCTGTCCCTATAATAATATTAAAACTCATCTTGGAGGAGGTATTTTGGCATTTTCCAAGTCTTGTTCCTTCTCAAACTTTGCCTTACTGATTATAACATTCACTGTGGGTCTTGGTTTCAACAATTATTATTCTGGTGTTTATTTTATGGTGATACTCTATTTTCTTCTGCTTTCTACCTGTTTGGCTCAGTTGGTTAAGTGTTTGCCTTCAGCTCAGGTCATGATCCCAGGGTCCTGGAATCAAGCCTCACGTCTGTCTCTCTGCTTAGCAGGGAGCCTGCTTCTCCCTCTTCCTCTGCCTGCTGCTGCCCTCTCTGGTAAATAAATGCAATCTTAAAAAAAAACAAAACAAAACAACCCATCTTTATTTCCACTGTTTTGTGATGCTACCTTTTTCATATATTAAATTTACTTATAAGGTTAATTATAATTTTGGACCTTTGTATTCATTTGGTTCATTTATCTACCCATGTGTTGTACAACACTTCTAGTTATAGGGCCTTTATAGTAGTGCCAAAATATTTTTAGAGTTTTTGTAGTTTTTCTCTTTTAGTGTTTTCATGGCTATTCTTGTATCTTTGTTTTTACACATGAAATTTGGATTTGACTTTTCTAACTCTATAAAATTTGCTAGTATTTTCATTGGGAATACATTGACTTTATAAATTATTTAGGAACAACTGACATGTTTATTTTGCTGAGTTGCCATACCCAAGAATAGAGGATATCTTTCATTTTGTTCAATTCTATTTTAGGATTTTTTTTTTTTTTTTACACTTGGGATTTTTTACACTTGCTTTATTTTTACATATTTCCCATCAAAGTTATTGCTATATAATCTATTGTGTTACTCAAATAGATTGAGGAATGTTTTTACACTTGCTTTATTTTTACATATTTCCCGTCAAAGTTATTGCTATATAATCTATTGTGTTACTCAAATAGATTGACTTTATCATTATGGTTATTGTTGGTGTATATAAAGTCAATTAACTTACATATGTATATTTTTTATCCTTCTATTTCACTGAATTATTTGACTATTGGGAATAATTTGTTACTGCTTCTTTGGAACTCTATAGGTATATTGTCTTGTCATTCTCCAATAGAGATAGTTTTACTTATTTCTTTTTGACGCATTCTCATTCTATTTACCTAATTGGCCTCTTTATAATATTCTCTGTTATATTTTAAAAATATTTTTTCCTAGTTGGTTGTTTCTGAATCTTATGGCAGATTAAATATTACATAGTCAAATCTATAATATTCTTCTTATTGAATTTCAGTTTCCGAGTTACAGTTAGAAAACTTTTCTCCATACCTAATTTAAAGAGGAATTCACCCACATTTCCTTCTAGAAACTATACAGTTTCAAGTTTTACATTTAGATCACTCTTCCATTTGGAGCTTGTTCTTGTGTACAGTGTAAGCTATAAATGTAATTTTATATTTTTCCAAATGTCTACCACTTTTCCAAACAGCATTTATTGAAAATCTCAATTTTGGGGCACCTGGTTGGCCTCTTTATAAATATATAGCAACACTGCTAACGCCTGGTATCAGTAAATACTGGTAGCAATAAGCATTTTCAGTCCTATTGGTATAAATGTAAGCTCACGTAGGTATTAGAAGATAAGTACCTCTGTTGATTCAGAGGCTTAAAAGGTCATCGTGCCATTTGTTCATTAATTAATTCATTTTTGGTATTTACCTTCAAGAAAAATCAGAACAGACTAAAGATATATGAAAAATAAATTTATCCTTTTATAATAGCAAGTACTTTGAAAGAATGAAAATGTCTAATAGTTAAGGAATACACAACCAAATTATGGGTGTAGAGAATAACTTGCCCTAGATAGTGTGACTAGGACGTGACAGAGTCCAAGCCTGAATTCTTCACCCGAGTCTCATATAATGAATACAGGGGTGCGTGACATACCTACCTGAATGTCCTGAAACTACAGAATTACCTTTAATCCAAAGGGAATTTTTTATTTGTAATTTAGAGAAATGAATGAAGTACAAGTAATTTTAGTAGGATAAATATACTCAGACTTTTGGTTTCTGTCCAGAGTATGCTTTAGTTTATATACTATTTGAAATGTGTCTGAAAAACAACATGCACATACACACACTATACATATTGTATGTAACCATATATAAATCTGTAGTAATTAGTCACCAGTAAAATGAGAATCTATCAAGAATTAACTACATATCCATAGCACATAATTGTGTGTTAATTAATGATAGATTCCTATTTGACTGATGACTGTAATTACTAGAACTCATTTTTTACTAGTAGATTATTCATGAATAAATATGTTATGAGCCTAGAGCAGAATGTAGATACCTTTTCAATTTTTTAATTGTATCTGGTTTTATATCTAGCAAGAAAAATAGTGCTGCAAAGTAGGACTTTCTCAGTCCCAAATAGATAAAGAGATGTACTGCCTGTTAAAGAGGAAACCTGGAAACCTTTAGAGAAGTTTTGGTAGAAGTCACAGAATTTGACCTCTGCTTTGAAGCCCTTAGAAGAGGAAATCTACAAGATGAGAAGAACAGGTTTATAACAAAGGCCTGACAATACTGTGGTCTTAGGGATCTAAGAGGAATTCTGAAACTTAGATACATCGGATTTAGAGAGTTGTTGGGGCCGGTTTTTGCAATGAGTTAGCCAAGGGAGTTAATGTATTTTTTGCTTGGAGGGTTGATGTGTGTATTTGGTACAGAGCGAAATTCAGTTGATCCCTTTGTTTCTACCATGAAATAATCCATTCGGGTGACCACATTTTAACCAGTCTGAGGATGATCTTGATCCTCCATTTGATTTGGAATCTCTGTTCCCTTTCCTGTCAAATTTATCCTGTTCTGAAGTTGATGGAACCTGTCCATGATGTCTCTGAGAATCACGTCTTCATTTTTTTTGTTGTTTTTTTTTTGGCTAGCTTTGTTCTCTGATACCTTAGAAATCTGTAGATCACCCAAACCTCCTGTTTGGTTGACTTGTATTCTGTAGGATTCTCTAAGTGAATTAGTTAAAGTTAAAAAGGAAAACTTACTGGCCTGTGTAACTCATCTGGTAATAAAAAAAGAGTTGTGCCTCAAGGACAACTAAATCCAAGGATCTGCCTTCAAAACTCTTTCACATCTGTATTTTCTCTCTGTTGGCTTAAATCTCCTCTTTTGCATACAAACTTCCTTTGTGTGGCAAGTGGCATGGTATCAAGCTAGTCCACATTCACATTCTCTAAATGGAGATCTAAGAGGAGAGAGATCTCTCATGGTTTTCCTGCCCATCAGCATCAGAAAATAACTTGGCTAAGTGCTGGGATGGACTCTCCGATGGTCAAGAAAAGATTCCTAGAGAAATTGCTGTAGGCAAGCGGAGAGGGTACTGGAATTGAGGCTTTGATCAGAACCAGTCAGTTGGGTAAGGAATAGTAAAAAAAAAAAAAAAAATATATATATATATATATATATATGTCATATGTCATATGTCAAATATATATATATGACATATATATATGACATATATGACTCAAACAGAAAAGTACATCTCTGAGAAGACAAAAATGTAACAGCACATTTGCGCACTGCCCTAATTTCTGAGTAGTAATCTTTAAATATCTTTCTCACAGGGTACTCCTGTATTCAAAATGAACTGTTTATTTGTAGTATTGCCATTTGTTTGCCTTGGTTATTCTATGGTGTCTTCTCTGAGGACTGTAAAATTTTCAGCCTCTTTTGTTGTGGGTTCAAAACCATGTTGTCTGATTTCCTAGCTAGGTGACCTTAGGTAATTAATTGATCATCTCTAATCTTTGCTTTTCTCATCCCTAAACTAATGATACTGATTGTGCCAACTTCCTGGGTTGATTAAGAGAATTAAATAAACTCAGAAAATACATGAAAGCACTTGTATAGGGAGTGTTACATAGTAGATATTTAGTAACTATTTGTGCAAAGAACAAATTGATAATAAAATGTGAGACAGAATTTCTTTTTTTTTTTTTTTATTAACATAAAGTATTTGTCCCAGGGTACATGTCTGTGAATCGTCAGGCTTACACATTTCACAGCACTTAACATAGCATATACCCTCCCCAATGTTCACAACCCAGTCACCCTATCCCTCCCCCCCCCCACCACCTCCCAGCCACCCTTAGTTCATTTGTGAGTTTAGGAGTCTCTTATGGTTTGTCTCCTTCCCCATCCCTTCCTGTTTGATTTCTCTCCCCCACCCCCCACAACCCCCCGCCCTGCCTCTCAAATTCTTCATATTAGAGAGATCATGTGATAAATGTGTGAGTGAGACAAAGAATTTCTAAATCTCATTTTTTCCCTTGTTTTCTCTTCCAAGTATCTTCACCTATGAATCCCCATCCTCTAGTTATTCCATGTTCACCAATTTCAAGATATGACTGAAATGTGTTTCTCTAACTCTGACTTTAATTTTTATTGCTTTATTTTCTATCCTATTCTGTAAACCACCTGACAGAATGGCTTTGCATTCGTTAAACAAATAATAAACTAAAACTAGTTACATTTTATGTTCCCGTAACGGAATGAAAAAAATATACATTTTTCATTTAGGATAGACCCGACATTTGAATCTAGTATTTACCTGCATGTTTGAATTTCCATCCTGAGTTACTTGGTGTGATTATTTATGATCTGAAAAAATTGCAAGCCATGTTTGCCGTGTTTAAAACAAACAAACCCAAAAGATTAGATAGCACACCATACTATTGTCCTTTTCAAAGGGTATAAATAAGGTTAGCAAAAATATATATACAGAAACATGCACACACATACACACCCATACACACATATACAAACACACCCAAACACACATACACTTGTAGGTGTATATGTGTATAGGACAAACTCCTTAATAGAAATTTTGGAGAGCATTCATTTTGCTCTGTCTCCGGAATCATGGGCATATAATGCTTGATCAGAAAGCCCTCTTTCTCTTGATAAATGTAATGAGCTTTGGGCACTGAAAAAAAATCTCAAGGCTCTTTCCCAACAATAGAAAATACCCTACTTCATTTGTCCTTTTAGGATTTTGTAGCGATTCCATGGTCTGTTTACTGGATGCTGTTAAAAGATTTCATGAAAACACATACTGGAGGACTTTGCTCACTTGAAGAGAAGCCAAGGGCCACGAAGCCTGATCTAACTAGGTTGTTTTACAGCCAGTAACAATTCCAGGAGCCTCCTGTTGTTTCTGAGTTTCAGCCAGAGTCTGGCAGTAGTTTCTGGGTTCTGTGAGCTCAGTAGGATTGTGTTTGAGATGGGTCAGGAATTGTGGTGGCAGGAGAAAGAGGGAATGGGAATGAGGACAGGGGAAGTTCTTGATTGTTGAAATGGTATTAAAAAATGTTAAATGAGGGCCACCTGAGTGGTTCAGTCAGTGAAGTGTCTGATTCTTGATCTCAGCTCAGGTCTTGGTCTCAGGGTACTGAGTTCAGGCCCTGTGTTGGGCTCCATGCTGGGCATGGAGCCTACTTAAAAAGAAAAAGTAAAATGCCATACTCTGAGAAAATACTCGGAGGATACGGACACACCACAAAAGTTTCCATTACTCTATTTCTCAGAGAGCAAAAGATAAACTACTGAGTGGGAGAGCAAAAGAGAAACTATTGGGGAGGGGGGGTGTTAACCTGAAAATTCCCAGTAGAGAAGGACCAGTGAAGAAAGCAGGGGTTGGGTGAAAGCACGGCCAACATGTATGTGACTTGCTCAGACCTGTTGTCCTTTTTTGTTTTCCCTTCAGAAATTCTCCCCCAAACTATTTTCTCCCTTGTCAGCCTTGGCTCCCAGGGTTTTCCTCTTCAGGTTTTAATTTCCTATATTTCAGATGCTTTTTCATTCCCACATTGTGGTAGATTTCTAAGATATTCCTCAAGTATTACACCCCGTGGTGGACCATCCTCTGGGTCTCCCTGAATGTGGGTGAAACCTATTAATCTGAATAAGTTACACAATGTGGAACCAGTGATGTGTACCCAAGTGATTATACTAAGTTACATGACTCTTTCATAGCAGATTAGAGAGCAATTGTCCTGCTAGATTTGAGGAATAAGCTCTTACATTGTGAGATGATCGTGTAGCTTGAACCTAAGGGCAGCTAAGAGAACAATTTTCCCCTGCCCACAGCTGGCCAAAAATGGGACCTCAGGGCCTTAACCACAGGCACGGAATTCTGCCAACAACCTGAATGACCTTGGAAAAAGAATCCTGATCCCTAGATGGGAAAGCAGCCCATCCAACACCTTGATTTCTACCTTGTGAATCCCTGGAGAACCCAACAGCACTATTCCCCAATCCCTTACCCACAAAGATGAGGAGATAATACATTTCTGGTTTTTCCCCCCCCATTCTGTTTTCTTTAATGTAAATGGAACCTGTTGCTTAGAGATATTTTTTTATTATGTTCAATTAGCTAATATATAGTATACCATTAGTTTTTGATGTAGTTTGCACTGATTGGTGAGTTGCATATAATATCTGGTGCTCATCGCAACACGTGCCCTCCTTAATGCGGGTCACCCGGTTACCCCAGCCCCTCTTCCCTTTTGTAACCCTCAGTTTGTTTCACTATATTCAGTTTTACCTTTTTATATATACAAGCTTTACTTTCCTTGTGATTTTGGGAAGGAGTGTCCTGTTACATACAGACCAAAATATATCCAGGAACCACTGAAACATTTCTGTTGTTTTAAGCTAAGTTTTTGGTAACTTGTTATGCAATATTTGATATATATTTCAGCTTTTAAATTAGAATGATGCCTTATCTATAATTTCTTTTTCAGAGCACCTAGTTTAGTACCTTGTACAAAGCAAGCATGCAATTAAGATTTACTGGTGGATTAATTTGTTGTTTAATAAAATTCTTTTGAAAATTTCCTCCCCATTTGACCTCTTTTGCCCCGGCTAAAAAAGTCCTTAACGTTTTTTCCCAAGTATTTAGGAAACACCATTTTACTTCATTTTTTTCCTTTGGAAAATTTCTTCTCTCATTAGACTGTCAAGCATGTCTGTGTTGACAAATCAGTAATTGATGTAGGTCATAAGGTACTTTGGGAGGAAACACCATTATATTTGGGGAAAAATCATTTAGTTAGCTACAAAGTCTTACCTACTTGGTTATTAAATTAATAATGATTGTTTCGCATGAATGGGCCAGAATTTTAGGTTATTTTCTTGATGTTTCCCAATTATGTTCATGTACATGGAGAATAATGATAATAATTACACCAATAGCTACGTTTTATTAATCACCTGGTATGTACCTAAAAATTAAGAGTTTTATATCTATTAACCTACTGCAGCCTTAAAATATATGTGACCTATATTACTATTATTATCTCCATCATACAAATGAGGAAAGCAAGGCACAGAGAGGTTAAATAACTTGTCCAGGGTCAAATGGATAATAACAACAACAACAAAAAAAACCCTCTAGTTTCACACTTGCATAGTATTGTATGTAGATTTAATCATTTGATCTTTACTACAGTCTCCTATGAAGTTAAATACTGTTATTACCTTCACTGTACAGATAAGGAAACAGACACACCAAACATATTGTTTTAGAGCCCTTTTCTTCTTTAAATACTTATTCTTCCACGGTAATTAGCCAAGTTTAAGAGTTTTGACTTAAATAGGGAGTGTTATCTCAGAAACTTTTTAAAAAAATTTCAAAATCAACTTAATACCATTAATGACAGTAATGCCAGATTACTCTTTCTTGAGGCACTTTCTGAACATGTTAGTTGTTAATTAGGGAAATTTGAATGGCTGTCTCATTGCTAGTTGACCAAATTTCCGGTTTATTTTGGACATTCAAGATCTTTTATGATTTACTCATGTGTATTTCTCATAACATTTATTTTTTTATTGTGCCTCAACATGTACTCTGAGTTCAGTCACATGAGCATAGGTAATATTCCCTACAACCAAGTGTTCATGGCTTTCTGGTTTTCTGATTTAATGATGGCCACCTGCAAGCCCACCTCCATCGCAGCTTATTACAATAGCATTGCCCTTTCAGTTTCATGTATGGACTTCTTTAGTAAGACTTCCTTTAATTCCACAACCAGAAATGTTCCTGACTTTCTTTGCAAAGGTCTTGTGAAATATATCATATTTATGTTTCTATTATAGTCTTTAAATCTTCCTTATAGACTACGTGTTTCTTAAGAAACACATTGCTCATAGGAAAATTCAGTAAAGGACCTGATGCTGTTGGTGATGTTATGTAATTTCAGTAAAAATTCTCTTTCAAAGACTTTCAATTTCTTTCTCTAATAGCTTGATGAAGGGCAAACAAATGAACATGTTAATTTTCATCTTAGAGGGTTCTTTCCTCATATTCTTGAAAGTTTATCCTTAGTTCTCCTGTGTAAGACTGGGAAGAGCTGTGATCCATATGACACAACAAAGAAGATCGAAATAGGGGAAATAGAACTTGTTTAGTGAGGTAAGGATAAATTCTGTTATTGAACCATACCATGAGCCAGACAAAAATCCTTGCCCCCATGGAGGTTAGATTCCAGTGGGAAACAAGCAATGAACACAATAGACTGGATTATATATTAGACAGTGCTATCATAAGCACTAGGAAACTATAGATCAAGGTAAAAAACTTGTGGCAGAAGGTGAAGGAAAGTAGGCCTCATTGAAAAGGTGATAGCTAAGCAAGAAGAGCTATCCAAGAAACTTTATTCCTTACTTGTGCATGGATTATACATTTTGAAGGGAGGAATACTGCTTCTCTGTTGGTAAAAGACAAAGTCCATAGTTTTGGCTTGATGAAGTATAAAGATGAGTGATTTGAAAATGTTTGACATTTCTTGTCACTCAAATAAAGGTAGAATTTGAGTAAATAGATTTTGGTGAATACTCTTTTTTTTTTTTCTCCCAAATATGTTTATTTTTCCAGTGTTACAAGATTAATTGTTCATGCACCACACCCAGTGCTCCATGGAATTCGTGCCCTCCTCAATCCCCACCACCAGAGTCACCCAACCTCCCAGCCCCCCTCCAAAACCCTCAGTTTCTTGCTCAGAGTCCACAGTCTCTCATGGTTCATCACCCTCTCTGATTTCCCTCCATTCCCCTCTCCCTTGCCCTCCTTGTTTTTCCTTAAGTTCCACACATAAGCGAGACCATAAGATAATTGGCTCTCTCTGTTTGACTTATTTCACTCTGCATAATCTCTTCCAGTCCCGTCCATGTTGATACAAAAGTTGGATATTTGTCCTTTCTGATGGAGGCATCATATTCCATTGTATATATGTACCATATTTTCTTTATCCATTCATCTGTTGAAGGGCATCTTGGTTCTTTCCACAGTTTGGCGATTGTGGCCATTGCTGTTATGAACATTGGGGTACTTGTGGCCCTTCTTTGTACTGCATCTGCTTCTTTGGAGTAAATACCCAGTAGTGCAATGGCAGGGTCCTAGGGTAGCTCTATTTTTAATTTCTTGAGGAATCTCCACACTGTTTTCCAAAGTAAGTGGCTGCACCAGCTTGCAATCCCACCAGCAGTGTAAGAGGGTTCCCCTTTCTCCAC
>JAQQSY010005570.1:0-11579 GCA_028646535.1 Procyon lotor | reverse complement strand
CTGAACTCATCTGCTATTAGGTATATTTTCATTTCTGGATGAGTTTAGTTTTCCCACTTTTTGGAAATCTATAAAAATGAAATGCTTCAGTAACCACACATAGACTCTCATCTGTGACCAATTTTCTTATTCTATAACTTCAATAAGATGAGATTCAATCAGACAATGTCTACTCTGGACTTAAGAATAACGAAAGAGCATCCTGGCGTACAGACAAAAGTTAATGACTTGGTACTTCTAAGTCCTCATTTCTTCAACATCTGGGCCGTTCTAGGAGTATCAACAAATTTACACTTAAGGATGAATTTTATGATTTGTCAGAATCCTTAAATATCCACATAAATGCCTAGAAATATTTTTAAAATTTTTCTAAATATTTTATTTATTTATTTGACAGAGAGAGAGCACAAGCAAGGGGAAAGGCAGGCAGTGGGAGAGGAAGAAGCAGGCTCCTCACAGAGAGAGGACTTGATCCCAGGACCCCCGGATCATGACCTGAGCCAAAGGCAGTCCTTTAACCTGACTGAGCCACCCAGGTGCCCCATCTTTTTTTTTTTTTTTAAATTTTATGTGATCAAAGAGCATTGAAATCTATAAATATATACAGAAATAGTTTAAAAGGGGCTAAGGACTTTTAGAAAGCCTTAAAGCATAAAAGTTGCATACCTGATCTATCACACAACCAAGATATAATTCTGCCTGTGAATAAAGTGTCCAGTGAATAAGCAATTTCGTATGCGAACTTTATGCAGTAATAGTTCCTGATTTCATAAAGCTTGGCTCATTTGGTGATTTGTAGGTCTGTAGAAATTCAGCCAGAAAACTAACTTTATAGAGAGAAAGTAGAATTGGAAACCGGACCAAAATGTTTGCACATTTAACATAAATGCAGTTTGGGCTTAAACTGCAGGGCTCCCTCAGCTCTATATGTGTACATTTAGTAGGTTCATGTCCTCACTCTCCTGATTCTCATATGTCTGGAGTTCGGTGAGCTCAGCCACGTAAATAAAAATGAGCAGTCTTTCCTAACTCTATAACCAAGCCAGCAGTCATCTCTTATTAATTTAACTCTTTATTAAAAGTTTTGTTGATAATTAAACCTGAAAGTAGAATCTTTTGACTTCACTGGAAAACGGAGTGAACCATTTTATAACTTAGGGTCTGATCAGGGTTATTTCCTGTTGAAAGAATCATATTTTCCAAATAAACAAATTTATAGAAGTCCCTGTTAACATGAGAAACCCTAGTCCTAAAATTCTAAACAAAAAGGGATGATTTCTCATTTATTTGGTCATAAGACACACAAGGACAGTTGTTCGTATAGTCACTCTTCTTTCGGCAGACGTGGTAGAAACTTCTAGAAATAAAAAGTTTAAAAGTAATTTAATGAATATAAAGTATTTTATTATGTCAATTTTCTCCAGAAAGTGTAATCTCGTCTTCAGGGAATCTGAGATAACAATTACTTTGCTGTATTTCAAAAATTGTGGTTTTCAGGAACACAGCCTTTTTTTTTTTTAGTTCTCCAGTCATGAAATAGTTCTACTTCTTTTTCAAATACATTCCCTTGAGGAGATACGGCCAATAGGAATACACAGAAAAATTGCATTTCTCATATCTGCTGCATAATAAGAATGATAGTAATGCAAATATTCTGCATTTAGAAAGCACCTTTCTTCCCAGGACTTTAAATTTCTCCCATTTAATTTATCCTCCCTGATTCTCTGTGAAGATGGGATAACAAATACTTTTCCTTCTCTTTTTCAATGGGGCAGACTAGTCATTGGTAAGTGGTTGGTTTCAGTAATTAAATAGCAGAAGTAGGGCTAGAACATTTGCTCAAGTTTCAAATCATGGCATAGTTACTCTTGCTCCAAAAAACTTAATTTACTTTTAAGCAAGATAGGAGAGAATCACAAAACTTTAGAGATACTTTGATCTCGAAGTCTGGAGACACTATAGTGGTTCAAAATCTGGATTGACACCATTGGGAGTTAACCTAACTCAACCTCTGCCTTTTTTAAAGATAAAAAACGAAGTCCAGAGACGGTAAGTGACTTAGCCAAGGTCCCAAAGACGCAGGGACACAGGCCAGGCATTTTGACATGTGATCTTTTTACTATCTGATTTTATCTTTGCAGTTTTTATAGTATTCTGATATTTGAAAAACAAAGGCAAAGGTAAAACTTGGAGTATATTTAAGTAATACAGTACAACTTATTACAATTGGGACTAATTCTAAGGTTAAGATTAAACTTTCCCTTATTTCTTTCAATATTATAACATATAGACTAAACATGACCTATAAAGTCTTTGGGTAGAAAAGAGATTTTTCTATTTCAGGGGAAAACCTGGGCCGTCTTCACCCATCTTTTCCTTTAGAGACGTAGGCTATGGGACACAGAGTCCTCAGGGAAACTGAATGAGAATTTTGCCGCGATGGGTATTTCTCCAAAGTGGCAGGGGGTGAAATGATGAGGGTAGGGGTACTTCCCTGAGGCCTGACTTATTGGAAGAGTAAAGGCAGAAGGCATGGTCATTTCCATCTATTTTATTTGCCCTGCACCTCACCACCTGGGCCTTGAGAAGTTTCATCTTCACTTTAAAATCAGTTCCAATTGTAATCTTAAAGGAATCAGAACACCGACCTGGGAACAGGAGGGTTAGGGCTCAAAAAACACCCGGATCAGCTTTTATTTCTGGCCCTAAAACCTTTGCTGTGTGCTCCCATCTGTCTGTCTCCCCTTTATCCCTGAAGGATGCCGCAGGGCCCTCTGGCGTCGTCTTCCTCCTGTCTCCTGGAGGAAATACTGCAGAGGCCTTCCTGGTATACGAAAGAGGCAAACAAGAGAGCCCCCTTCCATGGCCAAGGCGGCAGTCAGGGAAGACAAGTGCTGCCGTTCAAAAGAGAACTATGAAGGCAACGCACCACACACTGCGACCCACCCGGGGCTCCATCTCCCCTGGCACCCATATCAGAATTTTGGTTACAAACAGAGTTGATAAAACCTTGGGATTTGGGACCAGACAGCAATATTTTACAGCAGGATGTATAGGTAAGTGTATGCAGATGTTACTTACCAAGGCTAATGATCATAATGAGAAAGGTCCGGACCAGGCTAACAAGCCCCAAGGAAAAAAAGTTTTGGAATCGCGGCGCTTTTTGTGGGTTGGTATTGCTAAACCACTTTTGTACAAAGCCGACCCAGGATCGGGCCAGGATTTGGCCCCATACAGGCCCCATATGTTGCAGGACTGAAAACAGAGGACCCAACTCCGAAGAGCAGCAGGGAGCTGCGGAGTCATCTGCCCGAGTCGACCAGTAGGCTTTTCCAGCCAATCAGGATGAGGCGGGTTTTTTTCCCTTTCTCTCATTAGCATCCTGCGCACCCACAGGGGCACCTGAGTGGGAACCCCAGGGGGAGCTTTCTCTGCCTGAGCAGTCTCCTCTCTGTTTGGGGACGCCAGGCTAACTCTCCTGTGTCAGTCCTCTGCCTCCCTTCAACTTGATCTGTGACCCCAATAAAGCCTCGCCTGTGCCTCATTTCTATGTTGTGGGGCCCAAGAACGCAACCCTGGTAACAACATGTGAGTTTCAAGGAACTACTAGGGTTAATTTGTGCCTGTCTGTGACAGACCCCTATTCCGTGGCCTGCAGTAACAAAGGGGGCTGGGTCCCAGGTTCTAAAACATTATTCTCTAATGATCTTTGAGAACATCACCCATACTGGAAAGGGGGACAAGTATATAAATCTTTTCCCTAGTAGAGAAATATGAAGTAGAAAAAAAAATGAAGCAAACACTTTGCTCTATCAGACTGTTCAGTAATAGTAACAGTGCATGTATCAAATAAACTAAATCTCAGGAAATAGCACACATCTGTCATCAAGTAACTGCCATCTGGAGGCAAAATCAGGCATTGTTCTATGTTGCGGCCAATACAACTGAGTGATGAAGTAATCCTCAGGGTTTGGGGCCCTTCCTTCTTTCCTTCCTCTCTTTTTCACTTATGTCCATATTTTTATTCAGATTTCCTCAGTTTTTACTGAATCTCCATCTGTTCCAGCCTACCTTCCACGCTGCCATATTACATTTAAGTGTCCTGTCTCTGGGGAGTCCCTTTGGCTGACATAGCTTCTCAGACTCCCCCTGTTTACCGACCTCGACGGTACTGAGGATTACTGGTCGGTGTTTTATAGCAATGTCCCTCAATTGGGGTTTATCTGATACTTTCTCATGGCTTTTGCTGGGGTTATGAGTTTTTTTGGGAGGAACACTATGGAAGTAGAGTGCTATTTTCATCAACTGATAACAAGGATACATTCTATTATTGGTGGGACTTATCACTGATGATGATCATCTGGCTGAGATAAGAATTCTATAGTTTCTAACATGGTACCTCATTCTAGGAACCAATGAATGCAAAATGAGCTGTATTAAAATGTAATCCTCTCCATAATTGTTACCTTAGAAATGTGTGCCCCCTCAGGAAGGGGTAAGTTCAGAAAGGCACCACACATGTCCACACTACTCAGCGTTCTGCCCAATAATCTAAAAGGGTCATGACAAAATACACTATTTAGGATTTGCACGCTGATGGCTACAATAGTAAAAAAAAAACTGGTGTTTCCCACACATTTTTATAGTGCTGAGGGAAGAACCTGATACCCTCAAATGACTGCCTCTTTTCTTATGTACACGTATACCGAACTGTTACCATGACTGTTTGTCTGAGTACACGTCTCACTCGTCATGGACATTGGGAACCAGTCTGCAATCACATGTCAGGTCAATTGTACCACTGATTGAAATAAGTAACACTTAAACTGACCTTTACTTCTGGGTTAGCACATCTTGGTCATTTCTCTTTGCCTGTAACAATGGCTTTCAGAGAACTATGCACTTAAAGACTGCATTGTTGAGTGGTCCGTGAGAATGCTAAGTCACTTCCCCTAATATTAGGTTACGACTACTTTCTTCTGTGTACACAGAATACAAATGATGCATTTATTTCACTACTTACTCTGTAAACCTCCTGGCTGTCCTTGTATACAGCCTCTTAAAGAGACTGGGCTATTTCCTCCCTTTTTAAATAATCAGTAAATAACAGAGTAAAATGAAGAAAATGAGGAGGGGCATTCAGACCTATTATGGTTATTCTTTATATTATTTAACAGCTAGAGAATGTTTTTTCCACGTGTGGTTTCCTTTTCCTCACAGATCCTCCCGGGGTAGAGCTGCCCTTTGACTACCTCCTATTCTCAATTCTCCTTTTGGGACCCTCCTTTCTCCTCATCCAAGTTACTGACTTTCTCTCAGAAGTTAGTAACTACCAGATTTCCATGGCCTCGGTGGATGCTCTTGGTTTTGCAAGAGCCTGTGACAATAGCAGCAGCTGTATGTGTGCCGAGAGCATCGCCCTGACTTGAGTCGTTTTCGGCCGTGCAGTGTGGACGCTGGGCGTCCACAGAGAACACACGGTGTCTGACTTATGGCCCTCGGGCTTTGCCCACGTAAGTGCAGAGACAGGACGGAGAACCTTTCTTCTGGCTCTTCAGAAGAGAAAATTGCCGGGCTGGGGAGGGGAGGAGCCTCAGACACTTGCGCTGTGTCCTGGTGTCTGTGAGCGGACTGCGACCCCGAGGCTGGGCTGCAGAGATGGGGCAGGGCTCTCTTTCTGGGCGGGAAGCTGAAGGAGTTACATACTTTCATTTCTACAGCCCTGGCATTATTTGGCCAGGCATAGGGAAAACCAAACAAGATCTCAACGCAAGTATATATAATGTGAAGAAAACAAAGTTGAGGAAATGAGATTATTTTAAGCAGTGGTTATTCTCTTTTCTTGGAACTCCAAAGGATATTTCAAGGGTAATGGAATTATACTATGGTACTATTTGCACAAAGTTATCACTTAAGAAACAGACTAGGAAATAGATTATAGATCATTTTTTTTAATAGACTGTATTTTAAAAAGCAGATAGATTGACATTCTGTTTGTTGCCCAAACACCCACTGCCATATAGATAACTGTTGCTGAAACAAGATTCCCACAGGCCTTTGGGGTGAAGTTCGGAGCACCAGAGGGCCACACAGACCACGAGATGACCTTGACAGCAACTAAATTAGTCAGCAGCCTGCACAGACTTAATGTTTTTTTTGTTTCTAAATTGTATTCCAGCATAGGCATGAAGCTAAGAAAAGGCTAAAAATCTCTATTTCTTGTAAGATGCATGATTTGAAATAGTTTCATCACAATTGTTAATTTCTAGAGTGTCACTTGCTAGTTGGAAAGCAACCATGTAAAAAGAAAAAAAGACAAATAAGAATTACCGGTTTCAGGCTGATCACAGTACAGATGCGGGCCTTACCATGTCTGTCTAGACCATGTTTATACATAGCAAGTGGACTTCTTACTATCTATTCTTAAATACAAGCATTTAGAATATTGCTAGACAATGAGTTTAGAGAAGACTTTGCCTAGGTGATGTAACATGTAAAATTTGGTACCTAGCACCACCGTGGGTGGAGAATCTGCTCAAAGCAAAAAAATTCTTCAACCACTAGTTGAACTTTTAGGGAAAGTAAGCAGAATGGGTAATTTTTTTTTTAATGTTCAGTTAGCCACTGTACAGTACATCATTAGTTTTTGATGTAGCATTCAATGATTCATTGGTTGGTTACATCTAACTTCTTGACAGCCAGGGTCTCTTTGGAACGTCCTGATAAGGATGACTCTGTTTCTTTAACAGTGATGCCCCAATTATCTAGTGCCATCTAGGGAAGGGGGTGTTCCCTGAGGAAGGACATTGTCCATATTATTGAATTAATCTCTCCTGATTACCACATGGATCTCTCACCTCATTAAAAAAAATAAAAAAAAAAAAAAAAACAACAAAAAACCCAGGGAATCAGTATTTCTAGAATGGATTATATTCTTCCAAATCCCGTAAAGCATAATTTAGTGAAGACAGTACAGGGTTCAGAGGATCACCCCAGGCCATCATTCCCAGTAATCAATCATGTACTGCTGCCTCTACTTGGGAGGACCCCCAATCACACGCCTGCCTTATCTCTTGCTGGAGTCGGGGAGTCTTACCTCCCATTTCTGACCCAGAGAGCTGAACTTGCTACAATTGTGCCTACAATATATCCATGTAATCAGTGATTACCTAAGCAGGCAATAATACAAAATGATTAAAATACAGTCTGCGGAGCCAGAGTGTTCTGGACGAATCCTAGCTCTCTTGTGGACTGGCCACAGGAGTTGGAACAGGCTTCAGGCTCCCTCTATGCCTCAGCTGTCTTCGACTGCTTCATGGGTATGCTAGCCAAACCAACTCCACTGGGTTGCGGTGAATAATGAGATAAATGCATGTGACTGTAAGCAATCAATAATAATAAGATGATCATTACCCTTCATGGAGTTTATACTGTGTGCCTGATACTTTTTGTCACTACTAACTGCCTAATTTTCCCGTCTACGGATGTTGGCTTCTCTAAGTAGCTGTTCTTCCCCTCAGCTGGGATCTAGGTAGTAGAGTTGTGTGTCCAGCAAACTAGAGATAAATGGGATGTTACTAAACAGAGATTACATTAATTTAGAAACATATGAATATGCAAATATGTCACTGAGTTGATGTTTTCTTCTTTTCCATAATTCTCAATTTCTTCCTTAGAAATATTCTAATTGGTGGTTTATGGTGCTCCTACTACCCTCTGGCTAACTCTTCATATTGCTGCTGTACAATGCAATGCATTACGTTTTCACCTTTGAATTTCTAAACCATCTTAGATAGAATCAGGTGCTATCCAATGCTGGGATACGTGATCAAGGAAGCATGAGATTTCCACAGTCCATTCTAAAACCCCTATTAAAAGGAGGCTATGTGAGGGTCTCCTTTTCAAGTTTAAATTTAATAAACTTTTCACAATTCTACCAGGTGTTAGGAATTTATGAGCCATCCTTCGGACGAAGGAAAAGCAGAACTCTCGATATAGTGACTAGATCCTTCTGTTCCCATCTTCCCTGAGCTTGTGGGAGCCGCACTGTACAACACCACACTCTTAGTCAGGCAATAGATACAGAGTCAGACGACGACCTTCACGATCCAGAGCCTGGAAATGCGTGGCACAGCCTCAAGAGGCACGCACAGAAAGTCTGAGAGGGTCCTCTTTGAGGACGAACTGGTGCCGAAACCAGAATTGCCAAGAACCTGCTCAGTGACCCAATCCTGCCAACAGATCCCTCCCCCATTTTTCCAGGGGCTTATTCCCCATGAGTCCCTTCCTTAAAACCACCTTGAGGGCAGTTCATGGGGAAACAGGACAAAGAGCTGGCCAGGTTCCAGAGGCACAAACCATCTTGCTGGTTCCTTTAGTAATGGGCAGGGGACCCCACAGATGCCTCATTCGGGACCAGAGAGTCCTAAGTGTGCCTTTACCTGGGGCAGCTCAATTTTAGATCTTCCACTTTCTTGCCTTTGGCAGATCATTACAAATATCCCTTTGATAAAGACTTGACAAGATTTATAATGTCTTTATCCCACTG
Source organism: Procyon lotor (assembly GCA_028646535.1). Lineage (NCBI taxonomy): Eukaryota > Metazoa > Chordata > Mammalia > Carnivora > Procyonidae > Procyon > Procyon lotor. The sequence continues at coordinate 3,031 of JAQQSY010005570.1, read as the reverse complement.
AGTAATGTTTATGAGGGAAATATTCCCCGAGGTGAGCTGTGAAGATAAAATAAAAGAGACAGAGAATTCTGTCTTGATCACTTTCCTGACAAATAAGAACAGGAGAAATAGTACGCAGAAGATGTATGTTCTTTAGGCTCCAACGCAGTGTATTTGCAACATCCCATCATGTCGCTTGACTCTATTAGCTATGCTGTTAATATGGCGCAGTTAACCATCGCAGGGGGCTGTTTTGTGGCAGTGGAGACAAGACTCGGGCCGCGGGCTACCGCTTTTGAGAGGCAATGGACACGCACTGGTTTCGGACTCCACTCAGGCGCCCTGTCCCGCGGCTAACGCTCTGGCAAACAGGATGGCCGGGCCACTCCCACCCCTGCTGCTGACCTCAAGAGCCTGCTCTGTACGGCACAAATGCTTCCTGGGGTCCACGCCACACCAGACCGAGCACGCGGAGACGTGAGAAGAAAGGCCTCGTCACTGTACCATCCTACTGTCCTTGCGTGTCCGCGTGCTCCGCTAAAATCGAGCCCCTCCTTATGCACCTGGCAAGACACCCCATCAGAGCGGCTCAGGTGGTAAAGACAACACTCCCGCTCAGGTGGCCTGTCCAGCAGGGGACACACAGAACAGCCCAAGAACCCCACGAGAGGAGCTAGAAGATGAGCCTCGCCTTCTCAGGCTGGATGTGATCATTTTTCTGAAGACCCTTTGCCTAGCTGGGACACAAGGAGAAAAGCAGGCCTTTCCCATCAAAAGAGATCCTCCGATGGCTTACGCACAAGAGTGCCCTTTTCTTGAGCCCAGACCCCCTCCTTCCAGGCACATCGCTGGTTTGGCTGCTATCTCTTCACATCCCCTCTTTTACTTTCCATCGAAAACCCAAATCAGAATCCAGACAACGATTATGCTTGGACGTTCCCCCGAGGTAATGAGAACGGGGCCACCATGATTAGGGCAGGGAGGCGATGCCCAGCCACAGCTGCTCGGACAGCCCTATTTCAAATGGAAGGTTTCCTTTTTACTCAGAAAAATGTCACCGGAAGTGTGACTTGCCTTGAAAGAATTCCAAACCGTGAGAAGTGATAACCACCTGCTTTAGGTTTTCTAGCAGAAAGTGAACATTTGAGTTTTGTAGCTGAAACAGACGATAAGCTATGGCATCCCAACCACCCCCTCTGGGGGGGGGGGGGAGGGAGATCCGAAAGGAGAGACGTAAAGTTCACAGCAACACGGAAACCGTCATTGTTTCTGCCGCTTGCAGAACAATTCCGCACTCGTTACCCACAGAACAGCAGCAAGAATGTAACGGGGCACGTGCGCAGCACTCCTTCCCCAAGAAGTGAAAAGGGGGCACTTCTGGGTCACCTTGTCAACTGTCAGTCCAGCACTGCAGGTGTTGGGAGAGCTGCAGGGGATATTTCTACTACTTATGTCTTTGGATATTACTAAAAATACTGAGTTCTTTCTTGTCAGAAAACTGCCTTCCATTTGTATCATCTATATACCATTTCCAAACTAAATATGTTGTATTCTTGATAACCTAATAGCGCATTACAAAATGTGTTATCTCTAGGGGAAAAAAAAGGATTTTAAATGTCATTGTGACTACTAAATGTTGGTTAGATACCCGATATTTCCTTATCACTATCACTTGTGAGATAAATCAGTATCGAACAACTTCTGTGTACTTTCAAAAGAATTCCAAATCAGCCTCAAGTTCAATCAGGGACGACTCCTGCCTCACTGCCCTGAACCATAAAAGTTTTCAATTTCCCCCACAGATTGTGACCTCTATTTATAGGATGATGTATACAAGATATCGAATAGTCCTGAAAGAGGACAAAGCTTTTTTTTTTTTTTTTTTTAAACCTTGCTCTGGAGTCTCTGTGGAATGGAAGTGTGGTTCACTGGGACATCCTATGATCAGGGACGCCTTCTCTGTGAAAGACTCAAACCCCTGAGGGATGCCTGCAGGCTGGACCCATTCCAGTTCTGGTGAGGACGCACCTCCTTCCCCTTTATTATGGTCATTATTTAATAGTCATTATTTTTGACTAGTCATTATTATGACTAGTCAATAATAGTCATTATTTTTCAGCATGAAAATTCTATTTCAATTGACCCAAAACCACAAAGTCCATTTTCAAGGTTGGTAAGATAACACGTTCACTCGGCGGGCATGTTTTAGAATGGAAACCAAGTGGCTAAGAGTGACAGCAATTATCCCCAGGTTAATAGCAGACTAATCCTGCTGTGCGGGACAGGGAGATTCCAGGAAAATTGTGCAGTCCTTTTTTTAGCACTCACTCATCTGTCTAGCTCTCCCACGACCAATAAACGATGCAGGCCAGAGAGGCTAAAAGGCATTTGACAGACTAAGGTAAATAACTGGACCAGCTCGACCAGGTGGAATCAAAACTCTGAGATGATTTTTGACAGTTTAAGGAATCTGAGCGTGATAATCAAAACGGAACTCCGATTTCCTGTTTTTAGCAGAATCAGCCAGTTGTTTGATATCATAAACTACTTTTAGCAAATTACTGATAAAAACAAGCATTACACCAGGGCGCCGTTAGAGATGCTGAGCATCCCCACAAAAATAACGAAACCAGCCTCCTTCCCCTGGTGGAGAAGAAAGACAAAGAAACAAGTGTGGGTGTAGGATGTCAGTTTGTGCTAACGGCCTGGGAAGGGGACCAGGAAGTGCCTGGGCACAGGAGGAGGGAGGGCGACACCTCGGCCAAGGTCTCAGGGGACGGCAAGGGGCGGGTGGAAGGGGGCAAACTGCCTCCAGCCTGCGGACCCGCCAGGTCCACCTTGTGCTCTGAGTGAATGGCGGTGACCGCGAGGCTGTGAGCAGGGAGCTTCTGGAAAGCAGAGGAAGCAGAGGACAGGAGGGCAGAGGGGAAACGTGGTGGCCAAAGTCACTGCCCCATCCAGGCAAGTAGTGCCAATGCGGCTTGGACAGGGTGGGTAATGCCCAAGAACTGGTTCCAGACACGTATGGAAGGGACAGTCAGTGTGATCTGCT
>JAQQSY010005569.1:0-11579 GCA_028646535.1 Procyon lotor | reverse complement strand
TATAGTAGTAATTCTAGTTATTTTGCCAATTGGTTCATAAGAGCTTATCCTAAGTAATTTCCTTTTCCTTAATTAGTGCTGAATGCTCATTAATCACTGTCTTTGAGTATCTCAAATTCAACAAAACATTCTAAACTCAGTAGAGACCGCAATCCCCCACAGGTGTTAGATGACAACAGTATATTAAATTTTGTCATTTGCTCCTGTAAGTCCTCTCATACCATAGAACTGCAGAATCAGAAAGGGAGGCTTCAATTCAAGAAACTTCCTCGCTACCACTCTTTACCAAACTCAAGGGTTTTACCATGTATCTGATCCTGTTATATTTGTACCTGATTCAGTTTAGACATGGTGCAGTTTTTGTCCACTCTTGACTCAAATGCTCAATATCTGTACCTCCCTTGGAGAATCATAGTGTCAGCACACTGATGCGAGAAATGTTTTGACTTTTGACCTGTTAAGCACAGTACTCAGGGAAGTAGAGGGGTATTGCGAGGTGTGTGTGTAAACTGATTTTTGTTGGGTACCTCTGATTTTGTTGCGTTCATTAATTTAAAAGCAAAACAAAGGACACCTGGGTGGATCAGTCAGTTAAGTGGTTGCCTTTGGCTCGAATCATGATCTCGGGGACCTGGGATCAAGCCCCACGTGGGGCTCCCAGCTCACTGGGGAGTCTGCTTCTCCCTCTGCCCTTCCCTCCCTATCCCCCTTCCCCTGCTTATGCTCACATGCGCGTGGTCTCTCTCAAATCTTTTAAAAAATAATTAAGCAAAACAAAATAACATGCACCTCTTCTTACTCCAGTATACAAGGAAGATGGGATTGGTGTCTTTTTGCCCAAAGATTAATTAGAAGGAGAGAAGAATTCACTGTGACTCTGGGAGGCAATTGCAGGAAGATGGGGGGAATCCATTCTGAGCGAAATGAATCCTTTTACCTGGGAAAGGAAGTTTTGGGGATGATGGCCTGGAAAACTGGTGACAAAATAGTGTGCCTCCTTTTGATAGCATTTCCCTATTGCAGCACCAATTTGGCTGATCATTACTAATTTAAGGTCAAAATGACTGAAATTTACATTTCCTGTTCTAATGTGCAGCCATCTTCTCTATGCTTTACAGGATATTCTCTAGGGTGGGGAGTTTGATGTGGAAGCTCAGCAGTACCTTGTCATATTTATGTAATATTTATGAGGTTCAGTGTTACACTATTTCCCCAGTTGGCCATTTTCATTCTCTGTCAGTCTATGAGAAGAATTAAGAGGAAATAGCATGAACAGAACTGGAAGGATGTGGATGTACATTACCCATTTTGGGGTCAGAGTCACCAAAATCTATTTTAACATTGGCCTGCACATCACTATTCCTTTTAGGCCTAATTTTATTGGTATTTCACTTTCCATTTCAGAACATTCTCATGAGCTTAAAAATGAGTTATAGAGGCCCCTAGGCCCCTAGGTGGTTAAGTGTCTGCCTTCAGCTCAGGCCATGATCTCAGTATCCTGGGATTGAGCCCCGTATCGGGCTCCCTGCTCAGTGGGGAACCTGTTTTTCCCCTCTCTCTCACCTTCCACTGTCCCCTGCTTGTGCTTGCTTGCTCTCTCTCGCTCACATCTTTAAAAAAATAAAATAAAAAGTGTAATACCTTTAGATAGGGACTAACCTCTAAGAGTGAGATAGCAAGAGATTCTTTCTTGTTTTTTGAGATTATTTCTTTAAATAGATTTTTCTAGACATATAGTCAAGATTCCAATTTCATGTCTTTTATTAGGGTTAAAAAGATCACAATAATGTGTGTGGTCTCTGTCCATTTTGACTAAACTACTGTGAAAGCCTATTGAAAGATTGGAGTCCGAAATAAGTACTAACGAGAAATGTAGAATATGGTGATTCCTAAAATATTACATTGGCTTATATGTTACAGCTGGCAGGGTTTTGAGCCAAAATTCATTCCCAGCAAGAAACTGAGTAGTCACCCACATCTCTGCCTTTCGAGCTCTTCTTCAGGAAAACTCACTGGGTTAAAGTGAAAATGTACAGTGAGGCCTCGGTAGAACTATAAAAAGGAAGAATGTTTTTATCGAAGAGCACAGCCGTGTCCCACTTGGAGTTCTTTTTTCTTCCCACTTACCCTAATGACGTAATGAAGGAGAAAGGGGCTTTGTTGAGACGGTCAGGAACCCTAGAATCAGCCGCAGCTCCGAGTTCCTGCTCTTCCACTCAGTTGCGACGGGGTGCAAGTCAGTTACTAGACCTGAGTCTGTGTCTTGTCCCACAAACAACACAAAAGCAGTAGCTATCGCATAGCGTTGTTGTGAAGACAAAATGAGAAAATGTGTGTCACCTACTTCCATGATGAAAAGGACATCCAAGGAGGTGAGGTGCATGTGTCCAAGTTTGCGAATCCAGGCGATAGTTGCTCTGATTCCTCGATCAGTGCTCTCATGAAGCTGCAGTCTAGTTCCTGAGCTTTTCGTGTCTGTGTGGGGAGACCTAAAAAACGGGCACATTTCTCTACGTGATTCTTGTTTAGACCTAAAAGAGGCCTTAAATCCACTCGACCCTAATATATTCCCTCCGGACTATCACATACTGGTCCAGAGGCCTACATAGGCTGTTCCTTACAGGGTATGATTTCAGCACCTTGTGAATCTCCCCTCCCCACGAAACCCTCCCACACATGCATTCGTTGGGCATTTTTTACTGTGCACCCACTTGATGCCAGGCACTGCTTTAGACAAAGGAGAGACAGCAGGGAACAATATATATTCCATTAAGTGTCTGCCTTCACAGGTACTAGATTCTGGGGGCAACAGGGTGGACAGACAACAAAGAGGTAAGAACGGACTCTATTAGAAGCACAAAGGGAAGAACGGCGTGATGTGGTAATAACAGAGGAGACTGCTTCAGAGGATGGACAGGGAGGGCTTGCTGGGGAGTTAACATTCCTGCTGAACCTGGAGCATGAATGAGGCCGATGGTGCTGAGTCCTGGGAGAGACCTCCTTACTGAAGGCCCTGCAGGAGTAACCTTGAAGCTGTCATCTCTCATTTGTTTTATTGTTATAAGAAGGTTTCCAGAAGGCAGACAGCTAAACATGCTAAATACCTGGTGAGGAATCAGCACTACCAAGAGCCTACAGAGCTCAGAATCAGGACAAGGGTGCGGAGGTGGGCACTTCCAAAAAAATTCACCTAGCACACAGCTTGGCCTAGTGTTGGCATGTTCATTCAGCCATCACATACTCTTCTGCTGTATCTTTAGGCATGATGGATTAATTACTGAGCATGAGTGCACACCATGGTGGGTATAACACCTATGCCCTGAAAGGTTAACCTGGGGTCATGCTGGGGGCTGCGGAGGCTTGGAACCTGGCTGAAAATGACTTGGATCATGGGAGAGAGCTAAGGTCAGGGTAAGAGGGAACAGAGCCAAGTAGGGCTGGGAAAATAAACAGAAGGCATATGGTCAAGAACGAGTGGATGTACTGGGAGCCAAGTTGGGGGGCGGGGGGAGGGCACTGAGCAAAAGTTGGTGCCCTGAGGAGACCAGCCAAGCCTTGTGGCATGGGAATGAGCTCTGGGTCATTGAAATTATTTTCAGAGCATGGATCGAGCCACCCACTGTTTGAAACAGATGGACGTTTAAGCAAATGTAATCAGCTATAATCAGCTGCATTTCTGACCATAAGAAGAAATGTATGCCTGTGTGTGTGTGTGTGTGTGTGTGCGCGCGTGTGTGCACGCTAATGGACTTAGCCTTTACTCTTCCATTATATGCAGCTGAGTTTCATATCAGTGAACGTCACAAATGCCACCAAGAACTGTTTTAGAATTCAAAAATTTCTTCACTCTTGGGATAAAAGCCAAGTTTCCAAGTCATTTCAGGGCCATCACTATTGACTCATTAATTCCGAGTTTGAAAAAAATCAAAACCTATGTATGCTGTTTTGAAAGTTGCATTTGCTTCGGCTCCTTACAGTATTGTGGGCAGGCCGGCTAAGGAAGCACCTCCTGGAAAGTACCCGGCAGGACTGACACAGCGGCGAGGCTGTCAAAATGGAGGTAGATGTTCAAGGCTAGCTCTCGAACCTCATTTTGCAGATGGTTGGAGAAATCTGTGTTTTCATCTTCTCATTTTTAAAAATAGTACTTGGAATACATGGTGGTATGGCAAGAGCAAATTTAATCTTTAAAAAAAAAATAGATTTTATTTATTTATTTGACAGAGAGCACACGCAAGCAGGGGGAGTAGCAGAGGGAGAGAGAGAAGCAGGCTTTCTGAGCAGGGAGCCCAATGCGGGGGTCGATCCCAGGACCCTGGGATCATGACCTGAGCCAAAGGCAGACTCTTAACCAACTGAGCCACCCAGGCACCCCAATTTAATCTGTTTTTAAAAGTAGCAGTTAATGGTAAAAGAGATGAGCACCTTAAACAAGTATTTTCTGTTGATTCTCTGAGAGCTGGCATTTATTAGCTGGAGTTAGGACTTTGGATTGTCACACTAAATGAAACTTTGGGCACATGTTAAAAGCATTATCATTAAGTAGTGACTAATATACCGAAGAGCACATTGATAATTGCAGTGGTTGGGGCGCTTGGGTGGCTTGGTGGGTTAAGCCTCTGCCTTCGGCTCAGGTCATGATCTCAGGGTCCTGGGATCGAGCCCCACATCGGGCTCTCCACTCAGCAGGGAACCTGTTTCCCCCCTCTCTCTGCCTGCCTCTCTGCCTACTTGTGATCTCTCTCTCTCTCTCTCTCTTTCTCTCTCACTCAAATAAATAAATTAAAATCTTCAAAAAATAATAATTACAGTGGTTAGCCTGACTAGAAAAACCTGGAATTATGAGCAGGCAACTCCAGCCTCTGGAGCATGAGTGCTCATGTTTGACCCAGCGTTTCTCCAAGCACCTTAGTATTAAAGTTCCTTACGTTGGTTTTCTTCACTAGCTCCAGAATCTTGGAAATAAATCACAACATCCATTTTGACAAAACAGATATGTTTTGTCATCATGGCCGTGCCCTGTTGTTTCTCTGCTGTCCCTGTCTGAGGTCAATCCTGCCTTCAGCTCTGCTTGAGGGGGAGGCCCTCCCACTGGCCGGGGGAGCTCTCCAGGGAGGGTCCATGCCCGGAGGAGTGCGTCTTTCGTTGTCTGTCTAATCCCATAACAGAGTCACAGAGCCCCGTAAAAATAAAACAGATGCGTGTCTGTCCACGGCGGCTTAAGTGTGTTATTATTACCTGAAGACAATAAATGAGCTCTTAAATTTTCATCTCAGCCCTACAGTCCTTGCATACATCAATTATTCCACAAGTTAAATGGAAGTCTGAATACCCAATTTTAAGTGAAACTCACTGTGATTTCTGTGATGTCTCTCCAGGGGGATTTCAGGGTTTGTCTTTCAGGGATAACCCTCTTTAACTCTGGCTTCACTGGGTCCCGATCCCCCTCCTCAAACAAATACTGTCTCCCTGCCCCCCTCCCCCTTTCAGGTCACAAGTAAAGAGAAAGAGATGAATTGAGAATTATCTGGCGATAGTCTTTCCTTGGTGAAATGTTTAAATCCTACCGCTCACGGTATTGAATCTAGAGAATGAATCATACACAGCTGAAAAGCAGGGAACTTTCTGGTTCAGGGGACACATTTACGTGTCACTCCCTGCTGATGCCCAGTTCATTATGAGGGACAGCCACGGGAGACCTCACATCCGCCTTTTGTTAGTTAGGGAGGGAGCCAGGAAGGAGGCACTCAGGCAGAATCTAGTCGTGTTGTTTGCAAGGCCTTCCAAAGGGAAACTCACTCATTTGAGTGACTGCTGTGCGACCAAATCTCTTCTGCCCCCCTGAGTTGGAGTGGATAACCTAGTTTCTAATGCAGAAGTGGTCTTGGAGAACAACTTTGGGGGTTTCTTCCTTTGGCTTAGTATTTGATCTGCTGCTGCTGCTTCAAAATATAGGCTATTTTAGAAAGATGCTACTTGTGAGAGAAGGAAATAGTGTTATACCTGTGATGGGCTAAGTCTCTTCTTAAAATTTTAGAATTGTGACTGATCAGAAATATTTGCTAGATGTCCATTTCTGTTGAAATGACAAAAAAGTTATTTCTAGGGAAAAAGCTGTGTTTGCAAGTCTGTTTGAAATAGTGCACCCCCCACCCCCACTTTTATCTGGTAGGTAGGAATAGGCCAACCTTGACAATCCTAAAAAACTTAAGGCAAGCAACACCATGTGAGACAGGAATTAAAAGTGAGGCCTTGACCTGGACCAAATAAGTGTTAAGTCCAATGACTGGTAAGGGAAAGGTGTTCTTATGGCTCACAGATGTTTTTTCACCTTGGCATGTATGGAAACGTACAAACAACTTCTGAGACATTTTGTAAGGAACACTAACACCTGGTCAGCAGGACATAGCTTCCTATGAGACACTGTTATCTTTAAATATTACTGAGGAAACCACTTGGGCTGTGGATTATTATAAGGGCTTCAGAAATCCTTAAAGTACCTCAACTCGGGTCAGTTTCTCAGGTGAAAGAGAAATTGCATTATTCTTTGTACATCTTTTCCACCAGGCGGCTCTTCATTTTCATTTATGGGAAATTGGGTGAAGGGTGGACTGCATGTATTTATCTCAGACTGGGAGAGGGACAGTCTCCCCGTGATGGGGGAACATGTGGAGAAGAGGGACCTGTTAATGAGAGCGAAGACAGCCACAAATATGGGAATAGCTGTCAGATGGCAGTGTAAAATGTGTGAATGGGATGCATCAGTGGAGGGCGGGTTGAATTTTCAGAACGTTTTGTGTTGAATGTTATGTTTCCAGTTGCGTCCAGGCTCCTTTAGGGAGTGGCATAAGGAAGGTGAGTGACTTAGGTCAGAAAGGTATTTTAACCGTTCAGCTTCAGAATGGATTTGGGGTAAATCTAAGCCAAATGGGGCCTCCTTACAAAGCCACAGACAGTAGTCAACCACTTAGAGAGGGCTGTTCTTCTGCAGATGGTCGTGTCTAAACTTGGGAAGCCTGGCAAACTCAGACGTTAGTTGGAGGGGGAAGAAATCAAAATCAAAATAAGTTCCACATGCCTCATTCCCAAAATTAATTTCTCAGACTCCTCTCCTTATAGCCACACACCCGAAACAGGACCGGAGCCAGGATCCTGGGACACCTGGCCGATCGCGAGCCTTACTGAAAGAAACAAATTTCTTTCAGAAGGAGTGATCAGTCGAGGTGTGAAGGGAGGAAATGAGAAGGAGCTCCCACCCCAGACCCCGTGTATGGCGGTGATTTCTTTGTAAGGGTTAAGGTGGGGCGGAGAGACAAAATGAGTTACGTAAGAAACAATTTCAGTTGAGGGCCACACATGATGCTAGCTAGCTAAGATAGATTATATATTTGTCGAATTTTGGAGAGCTAATCCTCTGAAATAATTCACAAACTTGGCCAAATTTGTTCTTGGACTTCAAAATGGCAGAATATTTTGTAATTGGTTTAGAGGCCCGTGACTTGGAAGGTGCTAGAATTCATCCTTTGGTTTCCGTGGTTTGGAGCCTGCCAAGTCTTTATCCAGGCTTTGCTCAGTAGGCGAACTCGAGTCTGTCGCGTAAAATTCCTCTTGTTTCAGTAAGCAGAAATGCGCTTTCTAATTTATATGGCTAACTGCCGCGGAGCTTAAACTGGCTGAACCTCTCCCCTTCCTACCACCACATGTTGAATTCAGAGACGAAGTCAACACACGGGCCCCCAGCATGTCCCTTTTTCGGAAGTCACTATCCATGGACAAGTCAGAATCGTGACTTTGCCTGCTGGAGATATAAAGGGATTTTTGTTTTTCTGTATGTTGTTCTTTCTCCTATTTGCAAAATATCTATATAGCCAGCTTTTCAGAAAGACATTCAAACACTCATGAAAACAGTGTATAAATATACTGTTGTTACTGATTTATTTTTAAGTAGGAACAGTTTCAATTATCATTTGAAAATAAAATTTAAGGAGCATCTGGGTGGCTCAGTGGGTTAATCGTCTGACTCCTGGTTTCAGCTCAGGTCACAATCTCAGGGTCCTACGATGGGGCCTCACCTCAGGCTCCACACTCAGTGAGGAGTCGTCTTGGGGATTCTCTCCCTCCTCATCTGCCCCTTCCCCTGCTCAGCTTCTGCGTGGGGATGCGCGCTCTCTCTAAAATAAATCTTGAAAAAAAATTTAAATGCTGTGTCATAATACGGTGGCCAGAAGACTGTCATGCTAGGGACTTGTCCTTTATCTGCTTCCTAAATGGAAGCATGAAATCACCTGTATTTACTTATCAGGTCTTAAACACCTACTATCTGGTTAAAAGTCTGACGGGAAGCTGCAAATTAGAGGGCAGTGCTCTGACTTCATCTTCTGCAAGGATGGCACAGAGAGGTGTTAATGGCCCAGAAGTGGGATTGCAGGTTATATCAGAATAAACTTGTTTTCATGGAAAAGACATGCTGAAGATCCAGAGTAAACCTTGCACAATGTGTTTGTTGTGTTTTTATTCTGTAGAACTTGGTATTACTTACTTTTCTCAGCCATTTCTTTTTCTTTTTCTTTTTAAAGATTTTATTTATTTATTTGACAGAGAGAGAGAGAGATCACAAGTAGGCAGAGAGGCAGGCAGAGAGAGAAGGGGAAGCAGGCTCTCCACGGAGCAGAGAGCCCGATGCGGGGCTCGATCCCAGGACCCTGAGATCATGACCTGAGCTGAAGGCAGAGGCTTTAACCCACTGAGCCACCCAGGCACCCCACTCAGCCATTTATTTTTCTTGACTGAGTCTTTGGAAATTAGTAAACTTAAAAATTAATATTTTGAGGGGTGCCTCGCTGGCTCAGTGGGTGGAACGTGTGACTCTTGACCTCAGGGCTGTGGGTTTGAGACTTATGTTGGGTGTAGAGATTACTTAAAAATAAAATCTTAAAAACTGAGTAAGTTTTTCTTAATTGAAGCATAATTGACATATAATATTCTGGCTTCATGTACACAGCGTGGTGATTTGACATACACTGCGAACTGATCACAGTAATTCTAGTTACTGTGTCCCATGTAGAGTAAATAGAACTTTATTGACTATCCTCATGCTGTATATTACATCACCCAGACTTATTTTATAACTGGAAATTTGTATTCCCTGATCCCCCTTCATTCACTTCACAGACACCTCCCTCTTGCCCCTCTAGCAGTTGCCACTGTGTTCTCTCTAGGAGTCTGGGTTTTGTTTTTTTTAGATTCCACTTGTAAGTGAAATCATGTGCTACTTGTCTTTCTCTGTCTGACTTCACTTAGTGCAAAACTCTCATAGTCCATTCATGTTGTCACATGTCACAAATAACAAGATTTCCTTTTTATGGCTGAGTAGCTCTGGTGTGTGTGGGGGGGTGTACCACATCATCTTTATCTGTTCATCATTCATGCACGCTTAGGTTGCTCCGTATCTTGGCCATTATAAATAATGCTGCAGTGCGCATAGGGGTGCATGTATCTTCTCAAATTAGTGTTTTTGTATTCTTTGGATAAATACCCAGAAGTGGAATTGCTGGATCATATGGTAGTTCTATTTTTAATTTTTTGAGGAACTCCATGTTCTTTTCCATGCTGGCTGCACCAGTTTATATTTCCACCAACAGTGCATGAGGATCCCTTTTCTCGACATCTTCACCAGCACTTGTCGCTTCTTGTTTTTTTGATGCTGGCCAGTCCAACAGGTGTTCAGTGATACCTGGTTGTGGTTTTGATTTTCATTTCTCTGATTCATGATGTTGGGCACCTTTTCACAGGCCTATCAGTCATCTGTATGTCTTCGGAAAAAAAATGTATTCAAATCCTCTGTCCATTTTTTAATTGGATTAGTTTGTGACTGATTTATATGAGCTCTTGATATATTTTGAAGTTAACCTATTGGATATATGATTTGCAAATGTCTTCTCCTAGTTCTCATTTTGTTGATGGTTTGCTTTGTTGTGCAGAGGCTTTTTAATTTTATGTAGTTACACTTAGTTATCTTTGCTTTTGTGACCCTTGCCTTTGGAGTCCAATCCGAAAAAACATTCAGACCAACATTAAGGAGCTTACCACCTGTGTTTTCTTTTAGGAGTTTCATGGTTTCACATGTTAAATTTAAGTCTGTAATCCATTTTAAGTAATTTTTGTATATGGATAAGTTAGTGGTCTAGTTTCATTGTTTTGCAAATTGCTGTCCAGTTTTCCCATCACTATATATAGAAGAGATGGTCTTTTCCCTGTTATATATTCTTGCCTCCTTTGTCTTAATTGATCATACATACATGTGTGGGTTTTTTCCTGGGCTCTCTATTCTATTGCATTGATTTATGTGTCTGTTTTTATGCCAATACCATACTTTTGTGATTGCTATAGCTTTGTAATATGGTTTGATATTGGGGGCATGAGATCTCTGGCATTATTCTTCTTTGTCAAGATTGCTTTGGCTACGGGGGGTCTTCTGTGGATCCATTACAAATTTTTATATTCTAGTTCTGTAAAAAAAATAAAAATAAAAATGCCATTGTAATTGCATTGAATTTGTAGAATGCTTTGGGTAGTGTGGACATCTTCACAATATTCTTCCAATCCACAATCACAGAATCTCTCTCCATTTATTTGTGTCTCTTTCAGTTTCTTTGATTGATGTCTTATGAATTATTTTAATTCCTACCTTCAGAAGGATGAGGAATCCACATTTGTCAGGGAAGGCTATAATTCCTCCCCTGCTTTCCTCACAAGATTCTTTCAAAGATCAAAATGGAAGCATGAAATCACTTTAAAATAATAGAAAAAGTCCTTGTGTTATCCAAACATTTCTGAATAAGCAGAGGCTGGTAGTTTTATAATGTAATCTAGATTGACAGCCAAGATATTATAAGGAAATTTTAGAATTTTAGAGTGTGTCCACAGAAAAGCAAAGATTATTAAATATGCTTTTACCAGCCCTGAGTTTAACTTTTGAAAAAGATGACTTTTTCCCCCCAAATATGTTTGTTTTATTTTTTTTCAGTGTTAGAGGATTAGTTGTTCATGCACCACACCCAGTACTCCATGCAATAAGTGCCCTCCTCAATACCCACCACCAGGCTCGCCCAACATTCCACCCCCTCCCCTCCAAAACCCTCAGTTTGTTGCTCAGAGTTCACAGTCTCTCATGGTTCATCTCCCCCTCTGATTTCCCCCATCCCCCTTCCCTTCCTTCTCACAATGCCCTCCATGTTTTTCTTTATGCTCCGCATGTGAGACCATAAGATAATTGGCTCTCTCCCCTTGACTTATTTCACTCTGCATAATCTCTTCCAGTCCCATCCATGTTGATACAAAAGTTGGATATTCGTCCTTTCTAATGGAGGCATAATATTCCATTGTATATAAGTACCATATCTTCTTTATCCATTCATCTGTTGAAGGACATTTTGGTTCTTTCCACAGTTTGGCAATTGTGGCCATTGCTGCTATGAACATTGGGGTACATGTGGTCCTTCTTTGTAATGCATCTGCTTCTTTGGGGTAAATACCCAGTAGTGCGATGGCAGGGTCATAGGGTAGCTCTATTTTTAATT
>JAQQSY010005568.1:0-11579 GCA_028646535.1 Procyon lotor | reverse complement strand
TCTATAGATCCTTGGAATAAAAAGGTATTTAATTGGATGATTTTCAAAAACTCCTTTTAACTGTCCATCCACAGCACCGACCCTTCAGGCCTTCCACTGGCTTATTTGTAGGTCTCCGTGCCTAAATCTGGGAGTCTTTGCCTCTGTCCAGACACATTTTTCTCTGTCCTACTCATCTTACCTTTCAAGGTTTGGTCTCTCCTTCCTCCATAGGAATCACCTTGTCTTATTTAAAAATACCTAAGCCAGAGTTTCTCAAAGCTCACATTCACATCCCACCTTCACAAACTTCTCTGTATGTAATCACCACTTAATAATTATCCACACAGAAACTAAGTGAATAAATACTTAACTAATTATTCATTTAGCACCAAAATCCCAGTGCCTTCTATTGGTTGCACAATATACCATAGTTTGGGAAACCTGGTTTTCTTTTTCTTTTCTTTTCTTTTTTTATAAAAAGATTTTATTTATCTATTTGACAGAGAGAGAGAGAGATCACAAGTAGGAAGAGAGGCAGGCAGAGAGAGAGGGGAGAGTGGGCTCGTCCCTGAGCAGAGAGCCCAACACAGGGCTCGATCCCAAGACCCTGAGATCATGACCTGAGTCGAAGGCAGGGGCTTTAACCCACTGAGCCACCCAGGCACCCCACCTGGTTTTCAATAATAAACATTTTCCACCAAGGGAGAGGAAATCTATTCCTTCACAGTACAATATCATTGTGTAGATGAATTATTTTTCTAGAAAAAAATCATAAATGTGTTAATTTGTTGTTACTAATAGACACTTGCTATTGGTATTCATTCGTGTGTTTGTGACCATCAGTAGTGAAGTCAGTGAATTAAGGAATATATTGTAAAGAACAGGAGACTAAATTAGTGAGTTTCATGTCATGGAGACCTTTTGATTTCTCTCCCTTACTCAATACAAAATTTCTAAGAAACTCAGACCTCTGAGGCACCTAATCATCTGATTAAATTAGTAACCAAGCTCTTGTAGGACTTAAGTGCTTTTTTGTGCTTTGTTGGTATGGTTTTGAGTAAACTCTCAATGAACCAAAATAAAGTTGAATAATCTGGAAGAGGATCATTGAGTATTTTATAGAGAACAATGATACAAGAATCTTCCATTTCACCGAGTATCATTTACTCAAACACTTATTTGTGTTTCAGGCTTTCAAAGTGGCTCTCTTCATGAGCTCTAGAAGTTAGAAATAAACTTCTGACATCTGTTTTTTGTCTTCTTTATATATATAACCTTTGAATCACAGAATGATTGTAGGAAGTTATCGGAAAGCAATTGCTTTCAAAAACTATCACAAACAGTAGGAAATTGAGTTTTTCAGGTGTTCTGTAACCTGAGCAATGATCAAACACTGAAGTATCCTGTTCTAGTTAGTTTGCTCTTCAGAATCCAAGTAATGTCTTTCAAAGACCTTGGTGAGTTGAGCAGTTTTTGAGGCAAAACAACTCAATTCCCCAAAGTGTATTAAGTTTCCCATCACTCTCATGAGAAAGGATAATGCAGACTCTAGGCACCAGAGCCAAAGAGAGAACAATGTCCTGAATGTCTTTTCATCTGATTGGGGAGATAACACACGGGAAGTCCTGGGTTAACACAAGTTTCTCAGGCTATAGCCTCTCAACTTCGAGAAAGCAACTTTACTATACTATTCATGTTATTTCATTGTGTCCTTATTACCTTAACACTGTCATTTTGGTTAAATCCAAAATCTGTTACACTTTATGGGAGGCAGCATAATCCTATTACTTGGAATCGAATTCTAATCTGGATATAAAAAAGCAAGAGATTTTTGTGTGTGATGAGTAAAACAGCCATCTGCCATTACTAAGTCATAATAGTTGAAAACTAAGGGACTTGATAAGAAGACAGAACTGAATATTAAGGAATTAAATTAAATTTGAATAACTGTGACATGAGTAAATATTTATAATATATGAGCATGAAATATTCGGAACAATATTGTAGTTTTGTGAATTGAATTGGAAAAGGCTTAAGGAATTGATGTGATGAATTCCAATTTTTAACTGATAAAAATTTTAGATTTGTAAGGTGAACTGAACAAGGACTCTAGTAGAAAAACCTGGCCTAGAAAGTGTCATATTACTCAAAAGATCTAGATTTCTGAGGAGATCAAGAGGTATGTACACTATCAGGCTCCAGGTAAAGAAGAGATATGCTGTGATACAATGTTGCATCCATATATCATGGTAGGAGGGGAAATTTTACCCTTTATTTACCATATACTATTGTAACATACCTTTTTTTTTATGCTGGAAATACATGTAGTATAAGAAATTCTTATAACAAAATAGGCACACATAAAATGAGAACTGAATAGCACACAAAAATAGGATAACAAAAGTAGGCACACATAAAACGAGAACTGAATAGCTACAAAAATAAGTTAAAATCCTGGAAATGAACCAACAGACACATGAAAAGATGCTCACTATCACTGATCATCAGGGAAGTACAAATCAAAACTACAAGTTTGTCACCCCTGTCAGAATGGCTAAAATCAACACCACAAGAAACAACAGGTGATGTGGAGAAAGGAGAACCTTCTTGCACTGTTGGTGGGAATGCAAACTGGTGCAGCCATTCTGAAAACAGTACGGAGATTCCTCAAGGAGTTAAACATAGAACTACCCTATGATCCAGCATTTGCACTACTAAATATTATCCAAAGAAAACAAAATCACTAATTCAAAGGGATACATGCATGCTGATATGTATAGCAACGTTATCTACAGTAGCCAAATTATGGAAACAGTCCAGGTGTTCGTCAACTTGGATAGGGAAGATGTGAGATGCACATATATATGTATACACACACCCACACCCTGGAATATTACTCAACCATAAAAAGAATGAAATCTTGCCATTTCAATGACATGAACTGGGCTAGAAAGTATTGTGCTAAGCGAAGTTAAGTCAGTCAGACAAAGACAAATACCATATGATTTCACTCATATGTGGGATTTAAGAAATGAAACGAATGATCAAAGGGAAAAAAAAAGAGAGGAAGGGGCAAACTAAGAAAGAGACTCTTAACTACAGAGAGTCAACTGATGGTTATTAGGGGGGAGGCAGATGGGAGAAGGGGTGAAATCGGTGATGGGGATTAAGGAGTGCACTTGCACTCCTTCTGATGAGCCCGGGTGTTGTGTGGAAATGTTGAATCGCCATGTTGTACACCTGAAACTGATTTCACACTGTATGTTAACTAACTAG
Organism: Procyon lotor; assembly: GCA_028646535.1. Taxonomy (NCBI): domain Eukaryota; kingdom Metazoa; phylum Chordata; class Mammalia; order Carnivora; family Procyonidae; genus Procyon; species Procyon lotor. The sequence goes on along the minus strand of JAQQSY010005568.1, from coordinate 8,321 downwards.
AATTTAAATAAAACCTTTAAAAAAGCAAACAATAGAATTATGGAAATAGAATCTTGAGAGCTGGGGAAAACTCTAGAATGGAGATATTAATGAATTAGAAGATTGCACTGAGGACAGAAACATAGCATAGAATACAGAGATAAAGAAATTAAAAAACATGAGAGAGATGGATTAGAAATTCAGAAGCTCCAGAATTTGTCTGATAAGCATCATGGGGAGAAGAGGAGGAAGTAGCGGAAAAGCGGAATGTGAAGAAATGGCTAAAAATTCTCCTACACTGAGGAAAAGCCTGAATCAGATTAAAAGTACGTTCTGAGTATCAAAGAAATACAAATAACACTGAATCTATACCTAGACATTTTCTAATGTAACTGCACATCCATCAAGGATGGAAAGAAAATCTTAAAAGCTATTAGAAAAAGCATTTGCAAAGGAACACGAATTAGCCTGACAGAAGACTTTTGAACACTATAATAAATGCCAGCAAAGAATTACATAAAAATAAAAAGGAAAACCCACTCAAAAATTTATGATAGTGTTACACATATATTCCTAAAGCATAACTTCTAAATATATAGAACAAAAACTGAAATTAAACACAGACAGTGAGAAATTCACTATCATAGCAGGATATTCATTGTAGCACTCTTTGTGATTTTACAAACTTGGAAACAATGAATATATATCATCAGGGTAATGACCTAAAACACTATTGTACACACACCAAAGATTATTATTCAATCATTAAATATATTGAATTAGAAGAATGTCAGCTTCTGTTATATTTCCACCTAAGTGAGAATATCACAATGGAGAGAGGTAGATATGAAATGATGCCAGTGTTTAAAATGATCCCACTATGTACATATGTGTGTACATATTTGTCTATGATTAGATGAGCACTAAGAAAGTCATGGAAAAATACATACAAAATTACTTGCATTATTAATGGTTAAGGGGGCAGATGGACACAGAAATAAACAGTAGCAGGCATGGAAAACTCATTAAATTTCAATTATTATGGGGAAAAATAACTTTGATCCAGAGTACTCAACTAAAATTCTTCAGTAAAGGCTCTGAAGCAAGAAGGAATACAAAGTAGTAGTAGGAGCCCAGCACGGGGCACAAAGACCATCTTTTGTTGTACCAGCATTAAGGGCACAGAAGGGTCTCTCTGGTGCCTACATAGACAGAGAGACAGACAGATATAATTTACTGAATGTGTTAGGCGGCCAAACTTTGCCACGCCTTCTGTATAGAATGTTCATGTCTTCATTTCTTCCTGTTACGATACCTTTATCTCTAACACACATTTCTGGTTAGCAAACATTACTTTCTGTTGTAAGCTGATCAAAGAGAGAGTCATTAAATGATTCCTATTCATTTTGGACTGTTTCGTTTTTGGAAAAGTGCAAAAAATAAAAAACCACACATTCTTCCAAGTCAACGTTTCATTCTCACATATATGAGAATGGAGGTTAAAAGCAGAGTCATTAGTTACGGAGAGCTCTTTTATAGAATTTGCGGTAGAATGAAGCAAAGCTATGTGTCGGTAGCCGGAAATGTTGGCATGAAGAAGGTTTGAATAAGAGCTGTTGCCGTTTGAGTACAAGTGATATCAAAGCAAACATAAAATGAGAATTTAATGGAGAAGGAAAGGGTCGCGGGAAAGAGATAATAATTTCAAAAGCAACATCCCTTGGCAGCCCAGCAGAGATGGGCTCGGATGTGTCTGAGGGCCTGGCCTGGGATCACAGTCTGGGCAGTTTACCCATCATAAAGGCACGTGAAGGGAGGGGGAAAGCAGAGTGTACTGGGTAGAGATGCAAGCAGGTGAGCGCCATTGGGATGTTGGAAGAAAAATGCTTTTCTAATAGCTTATATATTCTCAGTGAAATCAGAAGCCAGATTACCGGGGCACCTGGGTGGCTCAGTCGTTGGGCGGCTGCCTTCGGCCCAGGTCAGATCCCAGGGGTCTGGGATCGAGCCCCGCATCGGGCTCTCTGCTCGGCAGGAAGCCTGCTTCTCCCGCTACCGTTCCCTCTGTTTGTGTTCCCTCTCTCGCTGTGTTTCTCGCTGTCAAATAAATAAAATCTTAAAAAAAAAAAAAAGAAGCCAGATTACCAGCTGAAACTGAAGAGACTTAGGAATGTTGGAAATTTAGGGTTACCTCAAGGAACAAAAGCAAACTGTAAGAAAGAGAAGATCAGAAGAAAGCAATAATGCAGTCAACAAATACATGTTTATAAATGAAGCTACTTGACTTTTAAAGAGAAATAAAGCTGTGTTTATTTATGATTATCAAAGGCCCATAAGAGAGAGGGAACATAGGGCCAAAGCTCTCGGCAAATTTACAGTTTGGGGAGTTTGTATCTGCAAGAATAGAAGAGCAACTCCCCACTGACTTCCTCGCTGATCTATTAACTGCTTCTGGCTTTTAAGAGGCTTTAAATACTAAACTCAGCAAAAACTGTAGCCCAAAGATAGAGCAGAAGTTGAATTGAACTGGTCAAGTTTTGAATCGTATATATCCTTTAATGTAACATTCTCATGCCCATAGATGTGTCATGCATAAATGAAATGCTACACTGCCATGTTTCAGCAGTACTGGTCTGGGTCTCAGATGGACAGTTAGAACTCAGCCTCTTTGAAGACTTACCTTTGCAAAAACATGCTTATTCGCCATGGAGGTACCCCATGGTTTTGTTGCTGTGCGCATGTAAATGTACTCAAGCACAGAGCTAAGTATCTATTAACCTATTTCTGAAAAAAAACATAAATTAGTCACACAGTGCTAGCATTCCTGAGGAAAAATTGTATTTAATCAAATAACACCGAGATGCATAAAAATGAATATGATGGCAAAATACTGGGATTCCACTAAGATGCTTCTCACCCATCAAATTCTTTCTAAAATATGAAGATCTACCAAAGTGCCTTGCACCTCTGTCTCAGAGAGCATTTCTGCTTGGACCCAGATTTAGGGATGGTCCAGAGCTTGTGCCACTAGCCACATGTAACTACTTAAATTTGAATTTAAATAAAGGTAGAGAAAGGAAAATTTCTGTCCCTTAGTTACACTAGCCACCTTTCCACATGTGACTAGTAGCTACCATAATGGACAGCAGAGATAGAGACCACTTCATCATCAAGGAAGTTCTATTGGACCGTACTGGTCCACATCATGGAAAGCCATCATGATTTATCCCAGCCTCAAGATTGCTTCTGGTCCAAGGAAAGCATAAAGAAATATGAACTTCTGATGCAGCCTCAGAACCGCTTTGGAACTGACCCCAAGCTGGAGCTCTGAGCTTTCTCAGTCTGGACCTGACTCAACAGAGACCCACATCAACCATCAGAGTTTAGAAGGAGGATAAGGCAACACTTATACCTCAAATGACATAATAATGCCTGGGAAAGTCTTTTTAAAACTATGAAGTACTATGCAAAAATAAAATATTCTGTCTATCTCCCTATGCAATTGGCCTTGCTTTGTTGTGGCAATCTCCCCAGATTATTATATTTGGTGTTGGTCTCCACAGCTTGACATAAATGCAGAAAATCTGGAGGCAATTCAGAGGAGACCCACAATGATGATGAAAGGTTTGGAAAACAAAATATGGTGGTTAAAGACAAAACTCATTCATTTGGGGAGAGATTTTTAGAATTATCTTCAAGCATACGCATGTATAGCACGGAGAATTATGTCCAGCTACATTAAGAGATAGTGTGCACAGAATAGAAAGATTAGATCAAATTAAGAGTGCAAAGGGAATTTTCTGACAATGGGGACTAAGCTGGAGCAGACCATTAAGGAAATTTAAGAAGTCTTCTCTGACAATATGTGAAAGCAGAAAAAAGTTCCATGTTTTTGGAAAAGGCCTTAGAAAAATGTTTTCTGGCCACTGACTCCTTCTGAGGAAAGCAGTCGGATATAATTCATTATACATATGTTCCCATGTTTTGTATCCTGTACAAATATGGCCCCAGCTGGTTGGCCCAGAGATTGGTTCTGGCTCCCATCAAGCTCCCTATAGCCAGCCAATGCGCTTTATCCTGGATGCCACACAGAGGATAAGATGCGGCCCCAGAATCCACTTCTTTTCTTGTAACATAGCCCATTATTTCTCCTATGGGATTGTCTGTAACCTACTCCATGTCGCCCGGGTCCAGTTAATCAATGGATCAATCCTCCCTGGAGGTATTGGTTGGTTCAGAAATAACAAATAACCCAAGTCAATCCAATGAGACTCGATTCCAGGATTTTTTTTTTTTTTAAACTGTTGGGAGCAGAGACTCTCTCTGTGATGTTTGGAGGCGCGAGAGGGTGAGTCTCATCATAGTGACCTGGGGCGGGTGGCCACTGCACGGGGAGGAGAGCAGTACTTTTCCAGGCATAGACTTCCATTTCTCCATGGGGGACACATTTGAGCTCCTGCCAGGGAGCAAGCAGCTCGAGATGTTTAGCGACACAAGAGCTGCAGAGCTAGGGAAGGAGCAGAAGGAAGAGATGGGCCGCTGTTCAGTACACAGACCCAAGGTCCATCCCCCACTTTACAGCAACACACTCTCACCTCCAGGGGTCCTTCTCCTCTTTGCAGTTCTCTGGCTTCTGAGATTCTCCGGAAATGTCCCTCTGTCCTTTAACTCAGTTACCACTAGACTATGCTTTCCTGTTGTTAAACATTTACCAAAATTTCCCAGCCACAGATGTCCTAACTCGCGTCTTTTTGTCCTTTGCGTATCCCCCCCCCACTCCTTGGCATCATTTTAATGTGCTCTGAGGAGAGAGATAAATGTACTTGGTCAATCCATCATCTTTAAATGACTTTATGGTGAGAACAAGCCACAGTGCCTAAAAAGAAGGAACAACCAGGAGGAGAAAGAAGAATTAAAGCAAGACGTAATGTGTGCTGGCCATTGTCGGGAACAAAATGGCAAAGGCTAGGATGCTCTTACTCAAGTGGCTTTGGAAGACCATTGTGTATTTGCATATCAGAGGAATAGCTAATACCTCAGGGAGGTTGGAGATCAAATCTTGCTGGGATCTGGAAGAGATCCAGGCTGTGGACATTTGCAACCACAATTTTCCCCTGGCTCGGGGAGAGTGATATATAAGTTGGTTTGGCTATTGGTTTCCTTGTTTGGTTGGTTTTCATTTTGTTTTTTACTTTTGGATTGATTTCAAGTCTTTTCTGTTAGACATTTTGTGGTTGTTTGTTTAACAAATATTTACTAACCAACCAAGAGGTTCAAGGTATTATGTTATGTCCTAAAATACAATGATAAACACCCAAATTTTGCTTCAAAAGATGTTTCAGTCTTTTCAAGAAAAGCCATCAGTATACTAAAAAATGCAAGGGGAGAAACATTTTTGAAAGAGGAGGGCAGGCAAGAAAGAAGAGGACGATGAGTTGGGTGGGTCAGCAGTTACTTGAATCAAGCGGAAATATTTGGAAGTAGTCAGCCTTTTGGTGCCAAACTAGAACACTGGCATTTCCAGATGTCTCTTTAAAATCCCAGGATTTTAACAGGATTAATACTGGAGAGACTTACCCATATCTAAGGGTGGGGGAATTTATCTGGTGAAGGTACTGTTGCTAAAACACACAACTTCACTCTACTCTTGAGCTATAATCTATAATTTTTTATGGCCCTTAATTTTCTCATTTAAAATGTCCAAGGTTGTTTCAAGTTCTAAAATTTTAGTATTCAAACCCAAATTCTGGCTTCTGGACCATCTTCACATAGTCTTCCTATGTATACCACATCCTGTCCCCAAACCAATGAATTATTTCACTTTAACCCTGACTTGGAATCCTGTATTACTTATTTCAGTCTCCACCCTAAACATATTTCTTCTTCCCAATTTATTTTCAAGGTTGAAGGAAAGTTCAAGTGAAACCTAGCAACACAAAAACCTAGAAAAGAGAAATAAGGATATAATTTCTTTCTTTGGTGTAGAAGGCATTATTTGCCCTAAAAGCATACCAAGTGCTCCTAAATCCATGAGTAGGGTTATATTAATTATATTTTCAAGGATGCCCTGAAATGGGATTTTTCTGACCTAAATGAATCATCCGTAATGACAGCCCTTCCAAGCTGAGAAAGCCCAAGTTTTTGGATACCATAATGTACTGCAGCATCTCTCTATCATATAATTTGGACAACAAACTCTAATTTTGTTTTCCTCCATAATTAAAAAGGATGTTTTAAAATTGGATGGCTTTTGGAAACGGTTCGGAATTCTTCATTTTTTGTTCCGTATTAGAATAATCCAAGTTTATACACAAGGAAACTATAATAATAATAATAAATATTATTATTATTCTGGAAAAAAATAGTGCTAAGCAATGCTCCACGCCTTTTTCTCATTTTGACACACAGGAAGAATGATAATATTTGCATGGCTTACCGAGGTAAACAAGCTGCGGAGGCTGCTGTCAGCCAGAGGCAACAAATCCGGTGCTGGTAGGAGCCCTGGGGGGCAGATGGGACCAGATTACAGCACTGAGGTCGAATACCAAGGCACCCCAGTAGGGCAACTCTGGGGTGCAGCATGGGCTTTGGTAGAAGACTTGCCTAAAATTCCTTCCACTCCTCTTCCAAATCAGCACACCTGTCCTTCTACCCCTACCTCACACTCCAAAAAACAGTTTTGCCCAAGGTGGGCTAAGCATATAGGATTTTTTGTTCACATTGGCTTGATAATTTTTAAAAATCAGATGAAAATAGAATTTTACTATTTCACATTAAGGTAAGATTACGGTACTATACATTATGGTTTTAGAGGTAGACCTACATGAGGGATAGTCAATAAAATTGTTGACCTTCATCATCTGTCCTTAATACTGATCACATCAGCCATCAGAAGTACCTATTAGTTCTCAATGTGTTCTCCTTCACGTGACTTGAGTTGCATCTCTAATCAAAAAGCCCAGCAAAGCATTAAGAATTTTTTAAAAATAAAGTGTTCCTGCTGTTACCTAGGAGATTAATAAAATTCCTTAAATTTTCTGTTCGTTGTCTCTACTGACTTAGGTTTGTACAAGATGCTATAAAGATACTTAAGTTAGATGCCAATTTGTGATTGCTGTGGTATAGCACTCTCACAAAATCACTCCCATTTTATAGAACAAGAGAAGGAGCAATAAAGGGAGAGTGAAGGAGAGTCTCAGCCGTGATCTTTTTTCCTTTTTCAGAAATTAATTTTTTAAAGATTTTATTTATTTATTTGACAGAGAGAGAGAGATGACAAGTAGGCAGAGAGGCAGGCAGAGGGAGGGGGGAAGCAGGCTCCCCGCTGAGCAGAGAGGGGACGCTGGGATCATGACCTGAGCCGAAGGCAGAGGTTTTAACCCACTGAGCCACCCAGGCACCTCTAGATGCATTACTTTAAACAGTGGGATACACACAGGTGATCTGAGCAATGGTAGCCCTGCTTTTATGCACTGGAGAGTTTTGGCTCAGTGTACAGAAAAGCAAGAGAAAAATTTGGCAATTAGCAGTTACTCTGACACTGCCAGACAGCCAAATAGGAAAATTAGGCTAAAAAATCCAGTTTGGGATCAACTTACTCCATTTGGCTGTCTACCGTGAACAAGCGAGTCACCAAATTGCCTCTTCACTTGTTCCATGTCCTCTAGCATATTATAAACGAAAACATTCGTTTTAGAAACTTTTACTCTAGCTACCTTTTATAGAAGGTAAGAAATGAAGAGGATCTTACAAATAATCTGGGCCAACGCCTGCATTTTGTACTTGAGGAAAATGAGACCCCCTGATTGCCTTATCCTTTCAGCAAAATAGCTGCGGTCCTTGGGGTCCTTGGGATCCTTGGGATATCCTGCTCTGGCCTGTCATCTCAGGGAAATAACCTGGGTGGACACCGTCAATCAATGTGGCTCTTCCGGAATGTATCCGGTAGAATTGGTTTGTGTATGTTTTATATTGGCTCCCCCTAAATATGTCATTTAGGGTCAGGAGTCAGGTAGTTCCTCTTTTCGAGGTCTGTATTTATGCATTTTTGAAACCATATATGTGTGTAAACTGTTCTTTTTATTCTCATATATCCCCCCTCCAACTGAAAAATTAATCTTATCCACCTCCAGCTGAAAAACTCCCATAACTCCCATAAAACTCCCAAAACTCCCACTTCATTCCTCCTGCTCTAGGCAAAAGCCCATCACCCCCAATGTCTTCTGAAATTTTTTATTCTTCCATCCCAAACCCATCTTTCCCCACGCCAAACCTTCCCTCTGTTACTCCCTTGGGCTGGAGTGCATTTGTAACAGGAAAGAAAAATTGTTATTAAGAAAAGA